>JANAVB010008400.1:6936029-7035783 GCA_029216955.1 Iris pallida
ATGCTCATAGGGATCTCCAAAAAATGTGTATAAGGCCGACACTTCATCCTAGAGAAGATGGGGAAAAGACTGTTTGGGAAAAAATAGATTATGAATTAACAAATGAATATAAGAAAATTTTGTTTCTATGGATGTTTGACCTGAAAGTTCCGGATGGATACTCCGCTAATTTATCTCGGTGTGTTAATGTGGGAGAATGTAGTATTTCAGGCATGAAAACTCATGATTGTCATGTCTTTTTTGAGAGGCTACTTCCACTTGTGGCACGAGAATTATTGCCTAAAGATGTATGTGAAGCTTTGATAGACTACCACTTTAAGGGATTGTGTGCTAAAGTATTGAAAATAGAAGATTTGGAAATTTTGAAGACTCAAATTGTCTTAACTCTTTGTAAATTGGAGAAAATATTTTCTCCTTGTTTTTTGATATAATGGTTCACCTATCCTATCACCTAGCATGGGAAGAAAAAGTTGCCGGCCCAGTACAATTTAGGTGGATGTATCCAGTTGAAAGGTAGTCCAGTCTTACATACCTTATAAATTTTATTTTTATTTATTTGTTTCTTATTTGTCGTCTAACCAAATATAATTTGACGATATATTCATAGATAATTTACATAAGTTAAAGGCGCTATGTTCGTAATATGGCTCATCCCGAAAGATCTAAGGCAGAAGGGTCTTGGCAGATGAATACACAATATTTTGTTCTCGATATTTAAATTCAGTTGAAACTATATTAAACCGCACAGATAGAAATGATGACGGAGGGCAACCAACTACATCTATTGCACAAGGCCTATCAATATTTATACCTACTGGTAAAGTTTTTGGAAAAGGCAAAATAAGAGAGATGAGTATTGAAGAACACAAAGCTGCCATATTTTATGTCTTAACGAATACTGATGAACTGGAGCCTTTTGCTCAGTAAAACTCTTATTTACAATTTTTAAATTTATATTATATATAACTATAACTTGTTAATTCTTTTAAATCATGTTTCAGAGAGCACAAGGAAATTCTACTTGAAATGGGTGATCAGGACGTAGAGGGGTCACATAGACTTCATTTTGCTAAATGGTTTAAAACTAGAGTAAGAAATATCAAATTTAGTTATTTTGTGAGTTGTGATAATATGCTCATTTTTAAAAATTGTCTTATAAGTTGAACAACTACAAAATGATGAAAAAACTAGTAAAGAAATGCTTATTTTGGTTCGTGGCCCTGAGAGGCAAGCAACTTATTATCCTGGTTATAATATGAGTGGTTTTAGGATTCATACACCGGAATGTGATGAGACTAAAAAGTCTCAGTAGTAATATAATGCTTCAGTTCATATAGTTAAAATCTCTTTTATGTATATGATCTATAGAAGGCAGACAAACCTTAGAAAGATACTCCATTTTCCTAACCTCCTTTAGAGTTAGGCCTGCCTGTGTAGGTGGCATGTTCCTTTGAATATCCTCTTGCTCTTTCTAGAAATCATTAGAAAGCAAGGAATAGTTTCAGCAAGTTCAACTATATTGAAATGGACATGCAAGTGAAATAGTTATACTACTGGTTTTTCATATCTTGGCTTTTCTGTAGACTTCCGGGTGAGCTTGTAGTAAGACAGTAGCCCACATAGTGATATGTCCAGAAGATTCATGACCAACATTGAGGTACATGATTAAGGTACCGATGATCTCCTCATTAGTCAATTTTCTCCCCATTTCACCCTCGACATCCATGACATTGTTCATCATGTCCTTTTCTGCTTGAGAAGGGATTTTGGACCTCAAAGCTCTTCTGTCATCAAGGATGGACTGGAGAACTCTCACCAACACTTTTCGAGCCTATAGTACATATTTTAGGACATGATAAAGTATCGAACAGGATCTGTGCTCAAACCTAGTGACAAATGTATCCAGAATATTGAAAAGTTTATCTAAGTTCCTCTAAATAAAAGGACACAACTATTCCCTAATCCATAAAAACTTGCAACAGATAAAGGTCTATAGGATTTAAATTACTCTAACCAAATTTTCTCTTGGTCCATACTTCTCTCCAGAATTACATTTATTCACCCATACACATTAACTATGGATTCAAAACTCTTCTGGAAATTCAGTAGAAGTAATTACAAAGTGGCAGTTAGTCACTTACAAAGCTGTTGGCCCAATTCTGACAATTATTTTGGTGTCGATGTCAAAACTCATCTTCACTTGAGCCTTGAGCAGTTTCATCACTTGGTCTCGTGACTGTACTGATATAGCCTCTTGAACCGAACATATTTGACTAAAATTTAGAAACTACAATATCAATATAGTCACGAGGTTTAAAGAGGTAATATCAGTACAGTCACGAGTTTGAAGGGAGGATATCGGCCATATAAGATGAGAGACATGTCACCGATCTAACTGGATAATTATATTTGACTGATATTGCCATATAAGAGGGAGAGTATCAGAAATATAAGATGGGAGACATGCCTCAGTATCGTCTATGTCTCTGTTTCCTCATGAATAAGATGCTTGTCTATTTCTAAGAAACAACAGACAAAGAAGACACTTTGGAAGTAGCCTTAATACGATTAGATATGGGTTCAATGTAGTTGAGACTATTGATTTACCTCTAGATTCTTGCGATTCTGAGAATAAAATATAGAGAGTGGTTTTGATTAAACGAGACATAAATGAGAGAAATATTTCATTTCATGTTCCCGAGAAACTGTTTGGAGGTGCATAGTGGACAAGGAGTTTAATGGCAGAAAGTGGATAATGGACGCCTTCAATTCTATAAATATATATTTCAACATCACAACAGTTGAGAAAGATTTCACACATTGATTCATCCTCAATTCGACAAACTGTTATCAAGCTTGTACAAGATTGGCCAATATATATATATATATATATATATATATATATATATATATATATATATATATATATATTATTATTTTTTTTTTTTTTGAAGCAATGGTTACTTGTGGCGAACTCGCCTCCACTGGGGCTCGAACTCCCGACCACTTGGGCCGCATGCATCTCTCTTAACCACTAGGCTAGAGGTCATTTGCATATATATATATATATATATATATATTTTTTTTTTTTTTTTTTTTTTTTTTTTTTTTTTGAAGCAATGGGTACTTGTGGCGAACTCGCCTCCACTGGGGCTCGAACTCCCGACCACTTGGGCCGTATGCATCTCTCTTAACCACTAGGCTAGAGGTCATTTGCATATATATATATATATATATATATATATATATATATATATATATATATATATATATATATATATATATATATATATATATTTTCCTTCAACTCTATAAATATATATTTCAACATCACAACAGTTGAGAAAGATTTCACACATTGATTCATCCTCAATTCGACAAATTGTTATCAAGCTTGCACAAGATTGGCCAATATATATATATATATATATATATATATATATATATATATATATATTTATGAGGATTGGGCATTTTATATATATATATATATATATATATATATATATATATATATATATATATAATGCCCAATCCTCATAAACCCTTGTAGCTAGGTGCCAGCATGACCGGGACGCCAAGGCAGCAACTTTTTGAAAGCTTGCACCAGAATCAGTCAACATAGTGGAGTATATTGAGAAACATGAGCTGAAAATTTTCTTTCTCCATATTATTTTTATTGTTTTTAAAGCTAATTTCGGTATTTATATTACAATGTTCAATTGGTCATTACTAAGTATCTTACTTTCCTTAGAAAATTTATTCAGGTGTATCAGATGACTAATGAAACTTCATGCTTCTGTATTCAGTAGTCAAATATGTTACTTCTTATCTAACACCATTGGAAACACACGCACACTGCCTATGTAGATATGCTTGCCACTGCACAAGAAAATGAGTTTACTTCATACACATCAAAACCCATGTGCACACATGAAAGATGGGTACATGGTTCACAACATGTGGGAGTGCAGTCATGTCATTTCTTCACTAGAAACACACGCACACTGAGATACACAACCGGGTACACGATTTTGCACTTAATACTCTGGCTATATACACATTACCATAAACTATGAAACAGGAACCTACAGTCCAATAACAAACTGATGTTGCTACACAAAATGTGGGACTGCAGTTAGTCATAATTGGTGTTATCCCAATCAATTACAAACTTCCTATAAGTGAAACTAAAAAATTGACCATGTTATATAGATCAAATGACACTCGGTCAATAGTCCCAGGATACAACCAGGATACTCGGCCAATAGTCCCAGAATAGAAATGCCATTTGGAGTAACA
The DNA here is from genome assembly GCA_029216955.1 of Iris pallida. NCBI lineage: Eukaryota > Viridiplantae > Streptophyta > Magnoliopsida > Asparagales > Iridaceae > Iris > Iris pallida. Next base: position 6,940,332 of record JANAVB010008400.1, read on the forward strand.
GTTTTTGAGTCATTTCATTTTTACCTTCGTGTATTTGTATTGTGTCATGTTTAACAATGCCACTCGATCAATAGTCCTAGGATACAACCAGCCAATAGACCCAGGATACAACCAGGATACTCGGCTAATAGTCCCAAGATACAAATGACCATGAAATATTATATAGATCAAATGACACTCGGTCAATAGTCCCAGGATACAACCAGGATACTCGGCCAATAGTCCCAGGATACAAAAGCCACTTGGAGTAACAATTTTTGAGACATTTTATTTTTACCTTCGTGTATTCGTATCGTGTCATGTTTAACAATGCCACTTCCATATATTTTATCATGTATTGTATCATTTACGGATATAACACACTACGGACATGGTCATGGCATAACATGAACAAGTTATTTTTCTAATTAGTTATTTTGGTAAATTTATATTGCATACTCAGGTGATTTTAATACCTAGGATCATTACAACTGAAGCTGTAAGGAATATTGGTGTATTGTTCAAGAAAGAGATTAAAGGGCCATGGGTATACTTTTTAAAATATCCAAATGAGGAATTGGATGTATTGTTTGATAGGTTTAAGGAATCTGGCTATACTTATACATGCTCAAATAAAGAATTGTAAGTTGCATTCATTGACCATATTAAAAGAAATTATGATGACTGGATGTGGAATTTGAGAAAATCAATATTTGAAAAGTATAAGAGTATCGCAGAGAGATATGCTAATCATCCAGAAAATGTACCTGATCCTGCAGTATGGAATACAATGGTTGATGAATGGTTAAATCCCCAATGGCAGGTAAATGAACTTGAACTTTCGCATATCAATTTAAGTAATTTTTTATAGCATGACATTGAGTTTCACTTATCAGATGTTGAGTTGAATGGTAGATTAATTTTCCATGGCATGACTAGTATTTTTTGTGTGAATATTTATGAATTATTTATTGAATGGTAGATTAATTAAAAGGAGGAATTATTTTATTTTGCAAGATCAAAGTAATTCAAATAAAACAAACAGGGGAAAATCAACAATTGTGCACACCACTGGTTCAGTTTCCTTTGCCAAATACAAAAATAATGAGGTATAAAACTAGAATTTTTCCAAATTTTTTGTATATTATATATTTTCATGTCTATATAATTTTTGCATATTTTTGGTTGCTTCGGTATATGGGAAGTAAGATTTTTCTGGTATTAGCTTAATATAATAAGAAAATAATAATAATATTTTCTTTTAACAGCTTGATCAAACTGGAATTGAACCAAGTCTAGTTGAATGCTTCAAGAAATTTCATATAAGTAAGGATAATAAGGAAGAAGTGTCACGACCCGCACCCAGTGTAGGGGCACGAGAAGTGGGTACGTTCAGCCTACGCCGCAGTATCGGCGATAGAATGCTGTCCTAGGTCACAACATCTAACACAGTATAAATGTAACTGCAAAAGATATACTCTCCGAATGGAGGACAATATAGAAGGTACATCTCAATCACAATCTAAGGTAGAAACAGTACGATATGATAGATATGATCATCTCCAAAAGAAATACAAACAGGAAGGAAACAAGTCTAAGTGTCTATACGATACACAACAACATCCAAAAATAATACATCTTAGAATGTCAAAATAAGACAAGACAACAAGAAATAAGATAACTGTCTAGCTAACTAGCCTAGACTAAAGGGATGGTGTCGTCAACTGCTGCAAGGTCCTCCTGTGGAATCAGCTCACAAGTATCATCTATGTGGGCTCCGTAGTAAGTGGTACAGAAGTCCTCCTCGTCCTCTGTAATATTTTTAACAGGTCCAGTCAGGACAGGAATGAGCACAATACATCTTACACAGTTCATAACATGGCAGAAAAGTATAAAGCATGCAAAAGAGTAAGATACATGAACTGTAAAGAAAGATGTACATGAAAATATGATGATATTTGATAATTGGAAATATATACATAATAGGTAAGAACTATAAGTGGCTAGTGATTTAGAGCATAATATGGTTATGGAAACAGGTTAGGTTGCACATGAATAAGCTATGGAGTTCACATGAATAATCTACTGGGGATATGATCCACATAACTAATTCTACTCACCCATGCCCCAATCAATACACAAGGATCCATTCAAGTTATGCTACGTACATGATTTCACGTGGGCTCAATAAATGAGTGCACATGAATAATATACATGATGGGCTCAGTGAACATGAGAATACATGAATCACATGAGTGTACATGAATAGATTGGTTATACATGAAGCACATAGGAAAATATGGTCGTACGCGAGAGCACATGAGAGTACATGAGCGTACATGAACGTATATGAATGCACATGAGTATACATGAATAACATGAGAGCAAAGAATACGTGATGTACATGAAACACATGACATGAGGTACCCGATGCTCCCGAGGGGGATAACATCTCATGAAAAGATCCATATAGTACCAATCCGTGATAACATCGTGACAATATCAAATAAAGTGATCTAGAGCAAGAATATAAATCCTAACAAGTATGAAACGATCAGATAATGTACTCGCCTGAAATCTGAATGTCCGATAAGAATATACTATCCGAAAAGAGGTATCTGACTCCTATTTAGAGCAACACAAGTCATGATGTATACAAAAGGATTATAATTTGAAGGTACAATGCATCTACATGTTTCTAGGTCAACCTGGGCCAAAGTCAACTCTTGGTCAACTCTAAAAGTCAAACTAGGTCAACCCTAGTCAAACTAGTTAGGGTTTGGTCAACAATGTCAAACTAGTCTAAGTTAGAAATTTCTAGGCCTAAACCAAGCTAAGCCTAAAAGTCACTTGCTATACCAAGACACCAAACTAAACCACATTGCTAAACAAGGCATATTATGGATACCATACTTAACATCACATCATATATTCATTTGAAACATATGTGTATACATTCATATCATGCCTACCTATATTACCATACATTACATATATACATACAGGGATACATGACATACATGTCTACATTCTTACATTACATATTTGTATTTCACTAACATACATGTATACTTGCAATCATATATACATACATAGAGAGAGAATGAAGGCAATATATAGGTTGTGTGTGTGTGTGTCATACAGTAATATGAAGGGGGTATACTCTGTTAACATTGTATTATCCCTCAGGTTACTACATTGCATTTAAATCTCTATTTCATATACATATGTTCAGTTTACATCAACAACTCAATTATGCAATATGTAATCTCAGTTTTCATTTGAAAGGAACTCAGGTTTTGAGATAACTATCTAAACTCAGATTTTTTTTTAAAACCAACTCATTTCAGTTTCATTCTCAGGTTTCTATATAAACATATAACATACATTAACATTTCAGTTTTGATTTCAGATCCAAACATTCCCAGGTTTCATTTAATGTAAACTCAACTGATCCTGAAAATACAAACTCAGTTCAGTTTAAATATCAAAACCTGATATTCGAATATCAAGGTAAAAACCTAAAACACAAACTAAAACCAATATTCCATTCTCAGTTTACATATATGTTAACAGTTGTCATTTATCTAATCTCAGTTTACTCATTATATATACTCAGGTTAAATCAAAGTTGTTCTCAGTTCATTTCGAAATAGGTTCTACATGAATCTCAATAAAATCTCAGAAAACCTATATGAATATACATATATTTACTGTTCTTAATATGTACATTAACATCCACTGTTAAAATGAACTCGAATGAAATAAACTGAACAAAACACAAACCAATGTAATCTCAGATATTACTACACATTATACAGCATATAATTAACATGATAATTTAATATTTAAACAATTTAAATGTGATTAAAATACTAAAAACCTAATTCGAAACCCCAGTATCAGTAAAGAACTATACACGAATGAAAACCTCAAATTCGGATCAAAATTCTAATTAATCGACAAATTTATATGCAGATGTGTCGAGCATATCATACATGTCATGGGGGGTACTCATGTCCACACAACTGGACACGAGATATCCAAACAGAAAATTACATAATATCAGAAAGTGCATGTACACAGGCTCGTGCAGCCATGTCGATCAACCTAGGTCAGGACACGAAGCACGTGAGGTCTCGTACACGTGTCCATAGGTAGATGGGGTCTAGTGTTAGAGGGCCGACACCCTTTATCGAGTCCAAGACGTGTCTGTGTCCAGGTCGAAAGTCGTATCAGAGAGTAAAACCGAGACTGTGCAGTTCAGTGCAAAATTAATACACTCAATCTCTCATGTCCGACACGACACGAGAGACCCTGAAACTATAGGGGTGGCTTCTCAGTCACTGTCCCTACCTTTCTGTCAAGTGGCACGTGTCCACTTGACCTGTGTCAAGAGAAATAGCAATGGGGTAGCAGGACACAGCACGAGGTCTCGTGCAGCACGTGCATGTCCAATTTGTAAACGGACATGACATAGAATCTAGCTCAGAGTTAGGGTTTTGTGTTCCTCACATATAGGGCTACCAAAACATGTAAATAGTTTCAGAAATTACAAACAACCAGTTCACTTGGGCATTTCATCAAACATCTATTTAGAAACACCGATACGTGTCTGATACGCATACCAAATTGACACTAGATCCTAGAAAACCTGGTCTACAGGGGTATGACACCTAGATGTATTCATCTATGAAGAGAAATCATAATTTTAGAGTGTTTTGAGAGGTTTACCTATTGAGAGTTCAATCTTAATGTAAAAACCCTGGGAATGAGCTCATCTACCAATTTGATATAGTTTAATGGTCCTCAAACCTTGCTAGCAAGCCTCCACTAGCCTCCTCTACTGTTAGGGATGATGATGCAATTGATTTGACGCAATTTAGAATTAATTTGGATTAAATGGGAGAAATTGGGAAGAACTAGATTAGGGTTTCTTGTGGTGTTAAAAGAGGCAAGATGGGTTCATGTGTTGCTACTTATAGGGGTAATGTGGCCGGCCAAGCATAAGAATTAGGGCTAGGCATTAGTTTAAGCTTCTCTCTAGGTAAATCAAGTCCAAGCTAAGGCTCATATCAAAACTAGGTTTACCTTTAATAATATCTAACCAAAATATCCTACTAACACAATATCTAGATATTTCTAATCTTGGCACTTAGCTTAGAAGGTTCTTAAGTAATATCTAGTGTCATGGTCATATCTAGATTAGGTTAAATTCTAGGTTAAGGCTTAATTAAATAATTAGCACATAGTTAATTAATAAAAATTTAATTTTACAAAAAGTCAAAAATGACCAAATACCCTCCAGCTAAAAAAATATGGTAATGACAAGTCTACCCTCCTTAAAAGAATTTCATTCTCGAAATTGAAAGGCAAAACTAAACTGATGAGTATGATAGAAAATTATACCTTAAGGTCCAAAAAGATATAGGTTTCGCTCGCGCATCTCATCCTCCCTTTCCTAGGTAGACTCTCCTGGAGAATGATGCCTCCATGTGACGCAAACCAAGGTATCATCTGGTTTCTCAGTATCTTCTCTCATCGATCCAGAATCTCCATAGGCTGTTCTGGATAGCTAATAGTAGGTCCTACCTTGATCTCTGAATGATCGAGTACATGACTAGGGTCTGCCACGTACTGTCTCAACTGCGACACATAAAATACGTTATGGACTCCCACTAATGTAGATGGCAAGTCTAGCCTGTAAGCCACGTCACCGACTCTCCGCTGATAACAAAAGGTCCGATGAAGTGCGTGCTAAGCTTTCCACCTCCACCAAAACGTATAGTACCACGTGTCAGAGATATCCTCAGAAAAACCAGATCTCCAACCTATTCACAAACAAGGTCTCAAATTAACTATAATAATCAAACATGATCAACAAAATCATAAAACAAACAATCCTACTTCTAATCATATCTCTAAGCTATACCTCGAACTCCAACGGTCTACAGTGGCTATCGACCTAATGCCGATGTTTATCCTGTGCCAAACGAAGTCGATCTCTGATGAGCTTCACCTTCTTGGCTGCATCTACAACCATCTCAGGTCCCAATAAAGCTCGCTCTCCAACGTCATCCCAAGACAAGGGTGTACGCATCTACGCCCGTACAGTACCTCGAACGGTGACATCTCGATGATGACCTAAAAACTGTTATTGTATGTAAACTCCACTAAGTGCAGGTGATCCTCCCAGGAACCTCCAAAATCTAAGACACCAGTCTGCAGCATGTCCTCGAGTGTCTGAATAGTCCTCTCTGACTGTCCGTCCGTCTGAGGGTGGTATGCAGTACTAAACTTGAGCTGAGTACCCAAACTAGTCTGCAGACTCCGCCAGAAATGGAAAGTAAAGCGACTATCCCGATCCGAGACAATGCTCACCGGAACTCCATGAATCATGACAATCTGTCGCATATAAATCTCTGATAGCTTCTCGGAAGACAAACCCACTTTAAATGGCAAAAAGTGAGCTGATTTGGTCAACCTATCTACGATGACCTAAATCGCGTCTTTCCCTCCTGGCGTACGCGGTAATCCCGAAACAAAGTCCATTGTGATGTGCTTCCACTTCCACTCCAAAATCGGCAACGGTTGTAACAGACCTCTTGGCCTATGCCTCTCTGCCTTCACCTGCTGGCAGACCAAACATCTAACGATGTAGCGTGCTATTTTTCGTTTTATACCACACCACCATACATGCTTCCCCAGATCCCTATACATCTTGTTTGTACCTGTATGCATAGAGTACTGAGATCGATGGGCCTTCTGCATAACCTACTCCCGAAGCTCTCCGTTGGCCACACATAGTCTGGAACCGTACCTCAATGCGCCATCCTCTGCAATGGTGAACTCCTCATCTACCAATCTTGTTCGAGCCTGCTCTCGGATGCACCATAGAGCAACATCGTCGAACTGAGTCGACTTGATCCTCTCTATCAAGTCCGACTGAATCTACAGACCCTACATCTGCATCTCCACTCCTGGTACTAGAACGATCTACCGTCAAACACATGGCTATCGAATATCTGCTCAAAGCATCGGCAACCACGTTGTGTCACGACCCGGTCCCAATTACTTGGGTCGAATCGGATCATGCCCAGCCTGCACCGTTGTTGAGACGGCGGCAGTAAGCTGTATCACTCATGCAGGTAAATAAAACAACACAGTCTAATTGCCACAACTTTAATAATTCGAATAGTTTAAAACTTTTTACAATAAAATGAAAGATACATCTGAGATACATTATTTCCACAAACATCATGAATTATAAAAGAAGAAGAAAAATCTAGGCAACCAGCTCATCAGTCTCGAGATCATCGTCCTCTAGTTGGGACCTCGGGAAATATCACAGAACAAAGCCTCATCAGTGATACCTAAAATGTTGGGTCTCCAGTCAGGAGGGAGCAAAGTACAATTTATGCTAATTTGACAATTGAAATAATAATAGAATCATGCACTTTTAAACAGTTTTGAAATCAACAATTAAGCAGTTACAGTTTTAAAACAGTTACAGTTTCTGTGATGTGAATAGGCAATGAATATGACCGGCTTGGGTTGTACAGTTGTATCCTATTGATACGATATGGCTTATCCCCGTGTGTATGAGGGGTAAGCTAACACAGTCAGTATACTACTTTGGATGTGGTCATACTCATTACACTACTCCCCCAGTCCCCAATAGTTACAGTAGTTACAGTCAATGCTCTCAAAGAGAGTTCCGTATTGTATCGTGGTTTAAACTTGCAATAAAACAATTACTAAATAATTGTAAACTAACACAAAATGTACTTGCCTTTGTTTTATTGACTGGATTCGTTTGTTGATTCCGGGGGTGATGCTAGTACAGTCCTCGAAACCCTACAATTGAGAATTGACTCAGATTTCAGGTTTATCAATCTAGTTACGCTAGTTGAAATCTCTATTTGTGTCCTAGTCCAATTTTTAATTCTTTAATTAACCAAACACGAAAAATATGATTATTAGTGCGTTGATTTAATACGAGGGAAAAATGTCAATTTTAACTTTGAATTCGGAAAACATCGTCGCTGCCAGATTATTTATGAAAACTTGGTAATTTTTAGAAATATAAATATAAAGCTAATTTTCTTATTTAGTGAGAAATACGTGACTTTTAATTACTAATAAACTTGTCAATTTTTAGATGAGAAAATATTAATTAATTTTATATAAAAATACTTTTAGTCAATTTAATCGTTAAATAATAAAAACTCGCAAAACCAGAAAAGACAAGAAAATTCTAAGCTATTACAGTCACAGACCAGCCAGCTGGGCTTATGCCCATTACAATTTATTTACATAAATTGAAATAAGTTAAACTGTCGTTAGTCCTAAACTGAAATAGAAATTAAAATATAAATAGAATTTAAACAGAAAATAAATAATAAAAATAAAGATAAATAGTAAGTCTCAGATAATGGTCCGATCCTCATCTTGGCTAATTGCCTCAACGTCCGGGCGGGGCCGGTATCGTTTGCACTTAGCCGGGTCCATTGCCCGATACGGTCGTCACCCAAAAATAAATATCAAATAAATTCTGAAAATCATTTTAAATTCATTTTGAAAATAATTCAGGATTTACGGAAAAATTGGGCAGCATCTCCTCTGTTTTTGGTCAACCCAAAAACTGGAAAAATGGAGCCGATAATTCCTGCAAGTCCCAAACCAGGGAAAAACCCGTATTTTATATATATAAAACATCCACAGCCAATCCACAGCATAATCGGGACGACCCGAAATAATTTCGGAAGTCCGATTCCAATTCTACAAATCACAGCACGTTCCCGGAAATTTCCGGAAAACTAAAACATACCAAATATCTATTCCCGAAATATTTTGGGAATCTAAAATAATTCACAGGACCTTTCCGAAAGTCCCGAAAATTATGACGTCGCTAAAACCGAGTTCCCAAAGGGAATCGGGGACCATTTCATCATCGATAAATAATAATAAAATAGCGGAACAGGGGTTATACCTCGGATTGCTCGGCTAGAGCTCTCAGATGATAAATAGAAAGAAAGAATAGTCCAGAACAGCGACAAATCCCTAAAATCAGCGCTGGAACCAGCGTCGTCGACGACGAACGCCGAAGAACTCAGAACTAGGGCACGACAGGGATGCTGGCCAGAGAGGAACTGACCAGGGGCGTTGTCCCAAAGAGCAGCGGCGAAGGGGGCGCCGGAATGACAGCGACCAGAGGGCCGCGAAGGGACGCAGGGCTGTGGTCGGGCGAAGATGACGCCGAAGAGGGCACGGTCAGCAGTGAGTGCCGAAGGGGGTGCTGTCACAGGGGCGGAGGCGCCGAAGGAACAGCGGGAGCGGGGCTCGCCGCGAGGGTGGCCGCGAGAACAGGGCGCGGGGGAGAGGGAAACGCCGGCGGGGTCGCCGGAGTCGGGGCCTGGCCGCGGGGGTCACGCGGTCGGACGGAGCCTACGGGCTCGGCGGAGGAGCGGCACGGCTGCGATTGCGGGGGAACGGGTCTCCGGTGGTCGGCCGGAGGGGCGGTCGGCCGGAGTAGCCGGCGAGGGCGCGCAGATCGGGAAAAGGGAGCTTCGGAAAGGGGTTGGTGAAGGCTCTGGGTTGGGGGTGAAGTAGGTGAGAGGAGAATGGGGGCTTGATGTTCTGGAGTAGAGGGGAGAGAGAGGTGAGTTTAATAAGGAAAATGGGGAAGTGTGTGAGAGGAGTGGAAGAGTTGGGAGTTATGAGTGTTTATTAAGGAGAAGAGGAGAAGTCTCCTTCCAGATCGTGGGAAGAAATGAATGGGTGGAAAGGAGTAAATAGGGGAAGATGTTGAATCGTGGGAAGAGGGGAGAAGTGCTGGTCCAAATTGGACCGTCTCTCCAAACGGTTTTATTTTTTATTTTTATTTTTTTATAATTAACATTTAAACCAACTCAGATTAAATAGGAAGGGAAAATGAAATTGGGTTCGGCTCAGGCCTGGGTCTGGGTTCGGACTCGGGTCTGGGTTTGAACTCAAAAATCCATGTTATTTAATTTCGAAATAATTTTAACACTCAAAATAATATAATAATAATAATAATAATATTAAAAATACTAAATATAATTTAATTCACAGAAAATGGGTTTCACAATCTTCTCTCCTTAGAAAATTTTGTCCTCGAAATTAAAGGTAGGGTTAGGGGTAAGATAAACTCAAATCAAGCAGGTACGGGTACTACGTCCGTAACTCAGGTCCAACAATAAGAATTTCCAATGCAGTCGTGGATGAAAACAATTTAGGGACTAGTTTCATTTATGATATCATCCATGTAGAAAAATACAAAAGCGAACCAAAGTACACGAGGTTGATCAGACCATCATGCACCGATCCTGATTAGACAATATATTAGTGGGTGCACCCAATAAAATACTGTCATGATCAAGCTTGATAAAGAGATAGCTTGCAAAACTAGGCTGACTTAGCAGCATCAGTCAAGTTTAGAACGAAAAGATAAGAAATAGGAGTTTAAATTATGGCTCAAATTCTGATCTTCTTCTCACCTCTGACTACGCTTGCAACTGGTTTCTCTGGCACTGAAAGGTTGAGTCCAATCTTCAGCTCTGAATTATCCAATATGGGACTCGGATCCGGAATATAGCGTCTGAGCTGGCTCAACTTTCCTGCTCTGCTAACACTGATCGTTCCTCTGGTAGGAGAAAATCTTCACAAAAGACGCTATCTCCTTCTTCAAACTCCACTGATTGACGATGCTAACTTGGTAGTTGTTGTAAGGAAACTCTACCAATTTTAAATAATCTTCTCCAAGACCCTCTAATTTCTAAAACATAAGATCGAACATATCTTCAGGCGTCTGGATTATCTTCTTTGATTGTCCGCCGGTTTGTACTCCATAAATCCGGTAGGGGTGCCTCTCGTACAATGCTGCCAACTTCTCGGTGAATAAACTAATCTTGAAGGGAATAAAATGTGCTAACTTAGTCAGTCGGTCCACTATAATCGAATTGGTGCCCTTCCCTCCTTGGGAACAAGGCAATCCTTACTCAAAGTTCATTGTTATATGCTTCTACTTCCACTCCGAATTGTCCAGCGGCTGCAACAAACTTGTTGTTCTCTTGCTAAATTCCTCATGTTAACAAATTCACATCTAATCCCATACCTGGAATTGTCCTTCTTCATTCCATAGCACCAATCAATGGAGGCATATTCTGATACATCTTATTAGCTCCTGAATATATGGAATACTGCGACTGGTACATTTCTTTCATCAACTCGTTCCTCTGTTTGTCAGCCGATACGTAAAGTCTCGTACCATTCTTCAGAGTTCCACTGCTGATCAATTTAGAAACCCTCAAGTGTTCCTGCCAACACTTGATCTCTAAGCCTGCAAAGTGCCTCGTTTTGAAACTACGTCCTCTTGATTTTGTCCATCAGCCTCGAACTTTATCAATACTGAATCAGCATCCAGCTCCGTCCTTCTATCTCTAGGTAGTATAACCTCCAGTCCAAGCTTCTCGACGTCTTCTAGTAGGTGCCACTCCTTGGTTAAGAACATCGCCACTGGGTATCGACTAAGTGTATCAGCGATCACATTAACCCTACCCGGGTGGTATAGCGGGTCGATGTCGAAATCCTTCATCTGCTTCAGCCATCTTCTTAGTCTAACATTCAGCTCTTTCTGAGTAAAGACATATTTCAGACTTTTGTAGTCCGTATATATTTTTACTCCCTTTCCATAAAATCATGCTTCCATAGCTTCAAAGTATAGATAATTGCAGCAAATTCTAAATTAGGTGTGGAATAACTCTTCTCATGAGTCTGTAGTTGCCTAGATGTGTAAGCAATTACTTTCCCATGTTGTTGAAGAACGCAACCCAGTCCTTTTCCAGAGGCATTACTGTAAATTGAGAAACCACCGGTTCCTGCGGGTAGCGCAAGGATTGGTGTAGTAGTAAATCTCTTCTTCAGCTCCTCAATGCTGCCTGGCAATCTTTCATTCAGATGAACTCTTCATTCTTCCAAGTGAGCTTCGTCATCGGCTCATCAATCTTGGCAAAATCCTTCACGAACTTCTGATAGTAGCCAGCCAAGTTCAAGAAACTTCCGAATTGAACTTAGGATATACCACTTTTCAACAGCAGCTATCTTCCATCGAAATTTTTTCTCTTGACAACATGGCCAAAAGTCCACCTTGTCAAAGAAAATCCACGTTCAGATAACTTACCATAAAACTTCTTTTTCTTCAAAGTTTCCAGAACTTTCCTCAGATGTTCTTCATGCTCTTCTTCAGTCTTCGAATATATCAGAATGTTATCTATGGAGAAGATAAACTGATTCAAATACTCATGAAGAACTCTGTTCATGAGATTCATGAACACAGCAGGAGCATTCGTCGGTCCAACGTCATGACCAAAGAAAACTACCTATACTTGGTGTTTGAACGCCGTCTTGGAAATGTCCTCCTTCCTAACTTTTATTTGATGGTAGTCAGATCTTAAATCAAACTTCAAAACACTCTAACTCCACACAAACAGATCAAACAGATCCTCGATCCGGGCAGAGGGTACTTGTTCTTTAGTGTCGGGTAATCGATGCACATCCGTTGTTCCATCCTTCCTGGGCACAAACAAGATAGGTGTTCCCTAAGGTGAAGTTCCTTTCTGAATAAATCCTAGAGCCTTCATTGATCTGGTCCTTCATCTTCTTGGTCTCCTTCGGGTTGACTCTATAGCATCCCTTAGAAATAGGGGAGAGCCGGGGACTAGGTCAATAGTAAACTCTATATCTAGATCTGGGGTAATCCGGGAAAATTATCAGGGAAAACATCTACCATAAAGGTGTAACTAAGAAGTTTATTCATGTGGAGAATTATAGCAAAACTCTCATGATTGTTCTAAAGACATCCTGTTACAACTTCCAAAAATAGATAATGCTATTCAGCAGTCCTAGGTACTATTCTTCATGGTTCTGGCTCTTGCATGAGCAGTCTCCAACTGCTTCATCTTCTATGAACCTCGAGTATGCATCATGCCTTATTGTAGGAGGCAGGGTCTGCTGGATAGGAAGAGAGTCCCTAGGTTGTGGCCTAACAGGTGTTGCTAGGATAGGTATTCTGGTATGATGGAAAGATAAGGGGCAATCCTTTACCCGATGTTCAGCAGATCCACATACCAAACATTTCCCCAATCTCTTACGACAAATATTGGCTTGGTGACCAGGCCTTTTACAGTAGTCACAAACCAATAGCTTCTTACGATATAACTGCCAGATAGGGCTCAAAATGTCTTCTAGATTTCAGGGGTACCCCTCCTAGGGTGAGATTCCGCTCCAACTTGGTTTAAGATAGCTAAGGCTACATCATTAACATTCTTCAGGTCTTCTCTCGTGATATTCATCTATTCCTGCTGGGCTTCATCTTGAGCTTTCTGGGACTCCATGATTACTTGAAATAGGGCAACCATTTGGGAGGTGTTTGCTGGTACTGGTGGAGCAACAGGAATGGGTACTTCCCCAAGGAAATGCAACTCAGTTTGAGAAGAGGTAGGAATCTCCAGTGTAGTAAAAACTTCACTGGATGTATTATGGGGACGGTCAATCAGCCGTAGGGAAAAGAACCTGGTCTTGGTTGAGGAGATGGGGTATGATCCGGAGATGACACCTCATCGCCAGCAGGATTGGTCTTGTTAATGGTCATTCTCTGGAAGGTTTAGGATGCAAACATAAGCAAGGTATCCTACCAGTCTATAATCAAACAAAATATTTAATATATATATATATATATATATATATATATATATATATATATATATATATATATCGGTCCTATGTTGTGGCAATTTGATGTTCTAGTGTTCTAATTGTTTCTAAGTTGGTTCTCCTAAGTTGTTGTTCAGACCTGCATGGGCCACCACTAAAAACATGTCACGACCCGGTCCCAATTACTTGGGTCGAATCGGATCATGCCCAGCCTACACCGTTGTTGAGACGGCGGCAGTAAGCTGTATCACTCATACAGGTAAATAAAACAACACAGTCTAATTGCCACAACTTTAATAATTCGAATAGTTTAAAACTTTTTACAATAAAATGAAAGATACATCTGAGATACATTATTTCCACAAACATCATGAATTATAAAAGAAGAAGAAAAATCTAGGCAACCAGCTCATCAGTCTCGAGATCATCGTCCTCTAGTTGGGACCTCGGGAAATATCGCAGAACAAAGCCTCATCAGTGATACCTAAAATGTTGGATCTCCAGTCAGAAGGGAGCAAAGTACAATTTATGCTAATTTGACAATTGAAATTATAATAGAATCATGCACTTTTAAATAGTTTTGAAATCAACAATTAAGCAGTTACAGTTTTAAAACAGTTACAGTTTCTGTGATGTGAATAGACAATGAATATGACCGGCTTGGGTTGTACAGTTGTATCCTATTGATACGATATGGCTTATCCCCGTGTGTATGAGGGGTAAGCTAACACAGTCAGTATACTACTTTGGATGTGGTCATACTCATTACACTACCCCCCCAGTCCCCAATAGTTACAGTAGTTACAGTCAATGCTCTCAAAGAGAGTTCCGTGTTGTATCGTGGTTTAAACTTGCAATAAAACAATTACTAAATAATTGTAAACTAACACAAAATGTACTTGCCTTTGTTTTATTGACTGGATTCGTTTGTTAATTCTGGGGTGATGCTAGTACAGTCCTCGAAACCCTACAATTGAGAATTAACTCAGATTTCAGGTTTACCAATCTAGCTACGCTAGTTGAAATCTCTATTTGTGTCCTAGTCCAATTTTTAATTCTTTAATTAACCAAACACGAAAAATACGATTATTAGTGCGTTGATTTAATACGAGGGAAAAATGTCATTTTTAACTTTGAATTCGGAAAACATCGTCGCTGCCAGATTATTTATAAAAACTTGGTAATTTTTAGAAATATAAATATAAAGCTAATTTTCTTATTTAGTAAGAAATACGTGACTTTTAATTACTAATAAACTTGTCAATTTTTAAATGAGAAAATATTAATTAATTTTATATGAAAATACTTTTAGTCAATTTAATCGTTAAATAATAAAAACTTGTAAAACCAGAAAAGACAAAAAAATTCTAAGCTATTACAGTCACAGACCAGCCAGCTGGGCTTATGCCCATTACAATTTATTTACATAAATTGAAATAAGATAAACTGCCGTTAGTCCTAAACTGAAATAGAAATTAAAATATAAACAGAATTTAAACAGAAAATAAATAATAAAAATAAAAATAAATAGTAAGTCTCAGATAATGGTCCGATCCTCATCTTGGCTAATTGCCACAACGTCCGGGCGGGGCCGGTATCGTTTGCACTTAGCCGGGTCCATTGACCGATACGGTCGTCACCCAAAAATAAATATCAAATAAATTCCGAAAATCATTTTAAATTTATTTTGAAAATAATTCAGGATTTACGGAAAAATCGGGCAGCATCTCCTCTGTTTTTGGTCAACCCAAAAACTGGAAAAATGGAGCCGATAATTCCTGCAAGTCCCAAACCAGGGAAAAACCCACATTTTATATATATAAAACATCCACAGCCAATCCACAGCATAATCGGGACGACTCGAAATAATTTCGGAAGTCCGATTCCAATTCTACAAATCACAGCACGTTCCCGAAAATTTCCGGAAAACTAAAACATACCAAATATCTATTCCCGAAATATTTCGGGAATCCAAAATAATTCACAGGACCTTTCCGAAAGTCCCGAAAAATTATGACGTCGCTAAAACCGAGTTCCCAAAGGGAATCGGGGACCATTTCATCATCGACAAATAATAATAAAATAGCGGGACAGGGGTTATACCTCGGATTGCTCAGCTAAAGCTCTCAGATGATAAATAGAAAGAAAGAATAGTCCAGAACAGCGACAAATCCCCGAAATCAGTGCTGGAACCAGCGTCGTCGACGACGAACGTCGAAGAACTCAGAACTAGGACACGACAGGGATGCTGGCCAGAGAGGAACTGACCAGGGGCGTTGTCCCAAAGAGCAACGGCGAAGGGGGCGCCGGAATGACAGTGACCAGAGGGCCGCGAAGGGACGCAGGGCTGTGGTCGGGCGGAGATGACGCCGAAGAGGGCACGGTCGGCAGTGAGTGCCGAAGGGGGTATTGTCACAGGGGCGGAGGCGCCGAAGGAACAGCGAGAGCGGGGCTCACCGCGAGGGTGGCCGCGAGAACAGGGCGCGGGGGAGAGGGAAACGCCGACGGGGTCGCCGGAGTCGGGGCCTGGCCGCGGGGGTCGCGCGGTCGGACGGAGCCTACGGGCTCGGCGGAGGAGCGGCGCGGCTGCAGTTGCGGGGGAGCGGGTCTCCGGTGGTCGGCCGGAGGGGCGGACGGTCGGAGTAGCCGGCGAGGGCGTGCAGATCGGGGAAAGGGAGCTTCGGGAAGGGGTTGGTGAAGGCTCTGGGTTGGGGGGAAAGTAGGTGAGAGGAGAATGGGGGCTTGATGTTCTGGAGTAGAGGGGAGAGAGAGGTGAGTTTAATAAGAGAAATGGGGAAGTGTGTGAGATGAGTGGAAGAGTTGGGAGTTATGAGTGTTTATTAAGGAGAAGAGGAGAAGTCTCCTTCCAGATCGTGGAAAGAAATGAATGGATGGAAAGGAGTAAATAGGGGAAGTTGTTGAATCGTGGGAAGAGGGGAGAAGTGCTGATCCAAATTGGACCGTCTCTCCAAACGGTTTTATTTTTTATTTTTATTTTTTTATAATTAACATTTAAACCAAGTCAGATTAAATAGGAAGGGAAAATGAAATTGGGTTCGGCTCAGGCCTGGGTCTGGGTTCGGACTCGGGTCTGGGTTTGAACTCAAAAATCCATGTTATTTAATTTTGAAATAATTTTAATACTCAAAATAATATAATAATAATAATAATATTAAAATACTAAATATAATTTAATTCACAGAAAATGGGTTTCACACGTTGGCCTTTCCTGGATGATACTGCAGTAAAATATCGATGTCCTTCATTAACTCCAACCATCTACGCTGCCTCATGTTGAGCTCCTTCTGTGTAATCACATACTTCAAGCTCTTGTGGTTTGTGAAGATCTCCACACGCTCTTCGTATATATAGTGTTTCCACAACTTCAAGGCAAAAATAACTGCCACCAACTCCAAGTCATGGGCAGGGTAGTTCTTCTTATGCAGACGTAACTGCCTGGAAGCATAGGCAATTATCTTCCCATGCTGCTATAAGACACAACCCAAACCCTTCCCCGAGGCGTCACTATAGATAGTGAACCTGTCTGATCCTGACGACAATGTCATAATCGAAGCTGTCGTCAACCGCTTCTTCAACTCATTAAAAGCGACCTGACACTCCTTTGACCAGATAAACTCTGCATCCTTCCGGTTTAGCCTAGTCAATGTCTCTATAACATAAAAGAAATCCTAAATGAACCTCCTTCAGTAGCCTGCCAATCCTAGGAAGCTCCTGATCTCCACAACTGAACTTGGTACTGTCCACGCCTCAACTGCCATGATCTTTCTAGGGTCAACTAAGATCATATCTCCAGTCACAACATGACCTAGGAAGTCAACTCGATCCAGGAAGAACTCACACTTCGAGAGCTTGCCATAAAGCTCCTCCTTCCTGAGAGTCTCTAGAACCACTCTCAAATGCTCCTCATGCTCCTATGCGGTCTTCGAGTACACAAAGATATCATCGATGAACACCACCACGAACTTGTCCAAGTACTGGTGGAACACCTTGTTCATCAGGTTCATGAATACTACCTGGGCATTAGTCAACCCAAATGGTATCACCATAAACTCGAACTGGCCATACCGCGTCCTGAATGTTGTCTTCGAGATATCCTCCCTCTTCACCTTCACCTGATGGTAACCGAACCTCAGATCATTATTCTAGAATACCTTAGCTTCGCTCAACTGATCAAAAAGATCATCGATCCACGATAGTGGGTACTTGTTCTTGATCGTAAGGTTGTTGAGTACCATATAGTCGATACACATCCGTACCGTACCGTCCTTCTTCGGTACAAAAAGCACTGGTGCATCCCATGGTGAAGAAGTAGATCGGATGAAGCCCTTGTCCTGTAACTCATATACTTGTTTCTTTAACTCCACCAACTCATTGTTGTTCACCCTATAGACGTGCTGAGATATCGGCTCTGTGTCGGGCACTAAGTTTATAGAGAACTCAACGTCTCTGTCCGGTGGTAGTCCTGGCAAGCCCTCCGAAAAGACATCTATGAACTCTGCTATCAATGGATATGGCACTAACTGCTCCTCAACTAAAACTCCGCAGAAGACTCCGCTGCTCTGATCCGCCTCCCATCTGGCAAACTCAAACTCTGGCTCTCCTGACGGACAGAAAAGAACTATGCCGCCGTGACAATCTATATTGGTATGGTGTCTGCTCTACCATCCATCCCGAGTACTATATCGTAGTTCGGTAGTAGCATTACGAGCAGACTCATACCCAGTTCTCAACCTCCCAAAACTACTCTCCGATCCTTGCAAATATCATTGACGAGGATGATGCCACCCCCGGTCTTGATCTTGCAAGTCCTAGGCAACGATTCAGAAGCAAGATGGTGTCTAATAGCAAAAGATACTGAGACAAAGCTATGGGATGCCCCAGAATCAAACAATACGAAAGCGATAAAGGAGTTGAGAAGAACAGAACCTGCAATCAGCTCTCCAATAGCCTCTGCATCCTTCGCTGCCATGGCGAATACTCGCCCCTACTCGCCTCCCCTGGCCTGCTACTTGTGCTGAACGAACCTCTGCTGCTGTGTCTGCAGGGCTGGTCCCTTCTGCTGGCCTATTGGGCCTTGGCTCCTCCTATCTGAACTGTGCGCCCAAAATCTTGGGAACACTCCCTCAGTTGGTGCTCTGATGAACCACAAAGTAGGCACCTGCCTAACCTCTTCCTACATTCATTCCATCTGTATCTCGACTTCTTGTAGAAAGGGCAATTGGTGGTCTGCTGCTGCCTGGAGGCCTGCTGCTGCTGCACCTGCTGAAAAGGTGCCAGGACCTGTCCCTGAGGCTGCTGCTGGAACTTCCTCTGCTGGTTCTGCTGCTAGAAGTGGGGCCTCTTGGTCGGACCTCCGCTGCCACTGGCTCCGTAAAAGTTCTGACCTCTCTTCAGTTTCAGCCCTAGGTCGTCCTCTGCTGCCATGGCTTCTACTAGGATCTTCGCAAAAGTAGCATCCCGGTCACTCTTGGTCAAGGACCAGACCTCCCTGATCAAACCTCTGCGGAACTTTCTCGCCTTCATCGTCTCGCTCAGATCTTCAATAAATCTTCTCAGCCGACAGAACTCTTCTGCATACTCCTCGACTGTCTAGTTCCCCTGAACTAGACTCTCAAACTGCTGCTCTATGCCTTCCAGTACTACGTCTGGGAAAACTGCTCCTTAAATAGCTTTTTGAAGGTTGCCCAAGTTTGTCCCTCGGTACCCACTCTAGGGTCCGTCTGTTACCAAGTGCAGGCCAGGTCCTGTATCTGGCTGCCTGTCGCCTCGATCTGAAGTTGGACTGGTATCTTCGCCAGCCGAAATATCTCCTCGATATGCTTGATGCAATCATCGGCATATAGGATCCCCTTTGTGCCTCGAAAGTCCCTAGGACGCATCTTTTGGAAATCCTGGATGCCTGGTGTCCGCTGCTGATACTGCTAGATCTGGCCCTCCTGTGGCTGGGTAGCCACCATCTCCAATGTCATCCTGACCAGCTGGTGGGCATCGTCTATGCCCTGACGAAAGTCAGCAGTCTGGCGCTACTACTGCTGCTGATGCGACTCTAAGAACCGCTCTACAAAGGAAAAGAGGTGTGCAGCGTCAACCAATCCCGCAGGTGGCTGCTGCTGCGTTTGAAGTACCTCAGGAATAACTGGGGTCGACCTTCGAACAGGTGGAGGTGCTCCTCCGAAAGCTGCAGAGCCTCCAACATGAGTAGGTATTGGTGGAGCTGCCGTCTCAGGTCCCGGCTGAACTGGACAAAAAGTGGCAGACCTCTCTGACGTACCTCCTATGATGGGACACTGCGATCGAGTCTCAATCACCATCCTGGAGATAGATCAAACAAGAAATCAATACTTTGAAAGAAGCGACAAAATTAAAGGAGGATAGTTATTTCAAAGGAAAGCAATTATCAGCAAGAGTTTAAATGGCAGGAATTTAGATAAGAGTTTTTCCTAAATGTGATTGAGTACCTCAAAACTATATCCTATATCCTAGTGTAGGCTGTAGTGATACTCTAGTTTGAATACCACTATAAAAACTAGACCTGCATGGGCCACCACTAAAAAAGTGCCACGACCCGCACCTAGTATAGGGGCACGAGAAGTGGGAACGTCCAACCTACGCCGCTGTGTCGGCGGTAGAACATTGTCCTAGGTCACAACATCTAACACAGTATAAATGTAACTGCAAAAGATATACTCTTCGAACGGAGGACAATATAGAAGGTACATCTCAATCACAATATAAGGTAGAAACAATACGATATGATAGATATGATAATCTCTAAAAGAAATACAAACAGAAGGAAAACAAGTCTAAATGTCTATATGACACACAACAACATCCAAAAATAATACATCTCAGAATGTCAAAATAAGACAAGACAACAAGAAATAAGATAACTGTCTAGCTAACTAGCCTAGACTAAAGGGATGGTGTCGTCAACTACTGCACGGTCCTCCTATGGAATCAGCTCACAGTATCATCTATATGGGCTCCGTAGTAAGTGGTACAGAAGTCCTCCTCATCCTCTATAATATTTTTAACAGGTCCAGTCAGGACATGATCGAGCATAATACATCTCACGCAGTTCATAACATGGCAGAAAAGTATAAAACATACAAAAGAGTAAGATACATGAACTGTAAAGAAAGATATACATAAAAACAGGAAGATATTTGATAACTAGAAATATATACATAATAGGTAAGAAATGTAAGTGACTAGTGATTTAGAGCATAATATAGTTGTGGAAATAGGTTAGATTGCACATGAATAAGCTATGGAGTTCACATGAATAATCTACTGGGGATATGATCCACATAACCAATTCTACTCACCCATGCCCTAATCAATACACAAGGATCCATTCAAGTTATGTTACGTACATGATTTCACGTGAGCTCAATAAATGAGTGAACATGAGTAATATACATGATGGGCTCAGTGAACATGAGAATACATGAATCACATGAGTGTACATGAATAGATTGGTTATACATGAAGCACATGGAAAAACATGGCCGTACACGAGAGCACATGAAAGTACATGAGCGTATATGAACGTACATGAATGCACATGAGTATACATAAATAACATGAGAGCAAAGAATACGTGATGTACATGAAACACATGACATGAGGTACCCGATGCTCCCGAAGGGGATAACGTCTCATGAAAAGATCCATATAGTACCAATCCGTGATAATATCATGATAGTATCAAGTAAAGTGATCTAGAGAAAGAATATAAATCCTACGAAGTATGAAACGATCAGTGAATGTACTCGCCTGAAATCTGAATGTCCGATGAGAATATACTGTCCGAAAAGAGGTATTTACTCCTATTTAGAGCAACACAAGTCATGATGTATACAAAAGAATTATAATTTGAAGAATACAATGCATCTACATGTTTCTAGGTCAATCTGGGCCAAAGTCAACTCTTGGTCAACTCTGGTCAGCTCTAAAATTCAAACTAGGTCAATCCTAGTCAAACTAGGTCAAACTAGTTAGGGTTTGGTCAACAAGGTCAAACTAGTCTAAGTTAGACATTTCTAGGCCTAAACCAAGCTAAGCCTAAAAGTCACTTGCTATACCAAGACACCAAACTAAACCATATTACTAAACAAGGCATATTATGGATACCATACTTAACATCACATCATATATTCATTTGAAACATATGTGTATACATTCATGTCATGCCTACCTATATTACCATACATTATATATATACATACAGGGATACATAACATACATGTCTACATTCTTACATTACATATTTGTATTACACTAACATACATGTATACTTGCAATCATATATACATACATAGAGAGAGAATGAAGGCAATATATAGGTTGTGTGTGTGTGTGTCATACAGTGATATGAAGGGGGTATACTCTATTAACATTGTTTTATCCCTCAGGTTACCACATTGCATTTAAATCTCTATTTCATATACATATGTTCAGTTTACATCAACAACTCAATTATGCAATATGTAATCTCAGTTTTCATTTGAAAGGAACTCAAGTTTTGAGATAACTATCTAAACTCAGATTTTGTTTTAAAACCAACTCATGTCAGTTTCATTCTCAGGTTTCTATATAAACATATAACATACATTAACATTTCAGTTTTGATTTCAGTTCAAAACATTCCCAGGTTTCATTTAATGTAAACTCAACTAATCCTGAAAATACAAACTCAGTTCAGTTTAAATATCAAAACCTGATATTCGAATATCAGGTAAAAACCTAAAACACAAACTAAAACCAATATTCTATTCTCAGTTTACATATATGTTAACAGTTGTCATTTATCTAAATCTCAGTTTACTCATAATATAAACTCATGTTAAATCAAAGTTGTTCTCAGTTCATTTCGAAAATAGGTTCTATACGAATCTCAAGAAAATCTCAGAAAACATATATGTATACATATATATTTATTGTTTTTAATATGTACATTAACATCCACTGTTAAAATAAACTCGAATGAAAGAAACTGAACAAAACCCAAACCAATATAATCTCAGATATTACTATACATTATACATCATGTAATTAACATGATAATTTGATATTTAAACAATTTAAATGTGATTAAAACACTAAAAACCTAATTCCAAACCCCATTATCAGTAAAGAATTATATACGAATGACAACCCCAAATTTGTATCAAAATTCTAATTAATCAACAAATTTATATCTGCAGATGTGTCGAGCATATCATACATATCATGGAGAGGTAATCGTGTCCACACAACTGGACACGAGATGTCCAAACAAAAAATTACAGAATATCAGAAACTTTATGTGCACAGGCTCGTGCAGCCATGTCGATCAACCTAGGTCACGACACGAAGCACGTAAGGTCTTGTGCACGTGTCCATAGGTAGATGGGGTCTAGGGTTAGAGGGTGGACACCCTATATCGAGTCCAAGACGTGTCTGTGTCCGGGTCGAAAGCCGTATCAGAGAGTGAAACCGAGACTGTGCGGTTCAGTACAAAATCAGTGCATTCAATCTCTCGTGTCCTACACGACATAAGAGACCTTGAAACTATATGGGTGGCTTCTCAGTCACTGCTCCTACCTTCCTGTCAAGTGGCACGTGTCCACTTGACCTGTGTCAAGAGAAATAGCAATGGGGTAGCAGGACACAGAACGAGGTCTCATGCAGCACGTGCGTATCCAATTTGGACACGAACATGACACAAAATCTAGCTCAGAGTTAGGGTTTTGTGTTCCTCACATATAGGGCTACCAAAACATGTAAATATTTTCAGAAATTATAAACAACCAGTTCACTTGGGTATTTCATCAAACACCTATTTAAAAACACCGATACGTGTCCGATACGCATACCAAACGGACACGAGATCCTACCAAACTTGGTCTACAGGGGTATGACACCTAGATGTATGCATCTATGAAGAGAAATCATGATTTTAGAGTGTTTAGAGAGGTTTACCTATTGAGAGTTCAATCTCAATGTAAAAACCCTAGGAATGAGCTCCTCTACGAATTTGCTATGGTTCAATGGTCCTCAAACCTTGCTAGCAAGCCTCCACTAGCCTCCTGTACTGTTGGGGATGATGATGTAATTGATTTGACTAAATTTGGAATTAATTTGGATTAAATGGGAGAAATTGGGGAAGAACTAGATTAGGGTTTCTTGTAGGTGTTAAAAGAGGCAAGATGGGTTCATGTGTTGCTACTTATAGGGGTAATGTGGCCGGCCAAGCATAGGAATTAAGGCTAGGCATTAGTTTAGATGTGTGGCTAAGCTTCTCTCTAGGTAAATCAAGTCCAATCTAAGGCTCATATCAAAACTAGGTTTACCTTTAATAATATCTAACAAAAATATCCTACTAACACAATATCTAGATATTTTTAATCTTGGCACTTAGCTTAGAAGGTTTTTAAGTAATATCTAGTCTCATGGTCATATAGATTAGGTTAACTTCTAGATTAAGGCTTAATTAAATAATTAGCACATAGTTAATTAATAAAAATTCAATTTTATAAAAAGTCAAAAATGACCAAAATACCCTCAAGCTAAAAAAATGTTGTAGTGACAAGAAGGAGAATTTGGCGAAGTGAGAAGGCAAAAGAAATCTATGTATGTTAGCCAAGTTTTTTATTCTTCATTGTGTTCTTTAAATGTATACCATATTCTGTTAATTTAGTGTGTTTGTAACATTCTATCGAGATGTTATATAATATTGTAGTAATTTTTATTGTGTAGGAAGCAATGGAAAACAAAAAAGTTACTGCTATAGAGAAAAATCTTAATGTTAATGAATGGGACATATATAAAGAGGTGATCATACCTAGTCATGGTCGTGTACTTGGATTGGGGGGTGGTTTAAAAGGTAAAGATTTATATTCAGGCCAAAGTTGCAACAAGTGTAGGTTTATTGAACTTGAAGACCCTTTTGACTTGATCTATCAAAGAGAACTACCACGCGAAAGCCTGTTACCGCCTATTGGCATGTTCACATTCATGAATGAGTCTCACTCAAGCTTGAGTGGCCTTTTTCCCCGAGTAAGGATTTAATCCAGCCACAGGTTCCATTAGTTTAGCTAGTGAGGTAAGTCAATACAGCCAGTCCAGTGAGAGCACCTCCGATTAAACCTTCCGCTTTCGAATAAGCGCCTCGCGATCCAGGTCCAAGCTCTCGACAATAACTTGGTAATGAAAAAGTCGGTCAAAGATTATGCGGAATCAAGGGGACGGAGGGCTGGCGACTAGCTTCTACCGCTTCAATCAATGGCTAAAGCTACCTTTCATCAATGAATGAATGAATGATTGGGTTCGCGGACCTGTTGGTCAAACAAAGGAAAGGGGAGGTCCAATTTTGGGACAGAGCCGTATGATGCGAGAGTCTCACGTACGGTTCCTTTGGGAAGGCGATGGAATCCCACCTATTAGGCCCGACGAGCGGTCCACGGAGCTGCATCCCTACTCACCCGGTCCACGCACATCGCTCTCTCCAGGAGGTTGGCCGCCTATCCTAAATCTTCCCATTTCCAAGAAGATCCCGGGCTCGATCTGGTTAAAATCACCAGCAATTAAAAGATGTGAAAGGTCAATTAAGCACTCAGCAAGAACAAGTTCAAATGTTATTGAACAATATCCAAAATTCTAATCACGGTACAAGACAATCACCATATGCGGTATGTACATTTCTTTACGATTTTATTAGTTTTAAGTTGAGTTTAAATCTCAATTTTATTTAAATTACATGAGTCCTTATTGATTTTTTTTTGTAACAGGATAATATTCGAAGTAATGGTTCGGATGCTAATCTTAGTGATGAATTTGAAGAATAATTCATGCAAGCTTCAATTTCATATAATTATTTTGACATTGCTATACGTAGACTTGGAAAAAAAAGATTAGATTTGACATTACAAGTTTAGTATACTTAAAATACTATTAATTTAAATGTATTCATGCTTTACTATTAATTTAAATTTTGAGAAATGTTAGCTATTTTACGACAATTATTTCTATCGGAATTGGTAGTTATCATGATATGTACCATTTTTGACAAAATTTTGGACAAACATAGACATCATAATAACATAATTCCAATGTTATTTTTTATATTTCCAATTACTATTCCTATCAAAAGAACAAAATTACGACAACCCTCATACATCGAAAATGATGTTTAATCGTCATTTTCGACAAAAATTTTTACAAGACAAATTATCACAAAAAATAATTTTGATTACACATACTTTAATTTTTGACGATTTTCTTTCATCGAAAATAATCTCAAACATTTTCGGGGATCTCCTTTCGTCGGAAATAACCTTACAATCATTTTTTCGAGCGGCTAAATTCTTTTTCCTCTATCGCAAATAGTATTTTCGAGAAATACTAATTGTCAAAAACATATTGTCAGAAAATAAAATATTCGTCATGTTTGTAAACATTTGTGACTACCAATTCATTAATTGCGAAGGCGTAGACTTATCGAAAATATCCATCCATCATATATTCATAAAGCTTATTTCCGACAATGGAAAAACAAATATGAGGGTTAGTTTATATCGCTAATACTCACATACCCAATGATTGGTCAGAAAAATACTTTTTCGACGCTAGCATTTCTGAGGGCATACGACGGCCATATACCCTCGAAAAAGGCTATTCCTGGCGACAAATAGCCTATTCCGATAAAGTATTGCCTTCGAAAATGAGCATTTTTTTAGTGGTCCTATGTATTTTGGGACTGGGCATGATATTTTGTGGTGGCCCATACAGGTCGTGTTACCGTTTTGGTTACGTTACTGTACCAATCGGACCTGCGATAGGATAATATAATAGGATCTCAATCCACAGCTACCTTGAAAACTCTTTTAAATTTATCCATCATCCTTGAAGCTCAAAATTGAAGTCGATCAACTTCTTTAACCTCCTTGTTTTTAATTCTCGTCATTTTCTGTTTTGGTCAACGCTCATGCTTGGTGAACTATTTATTCCATCATTGGATAGAATGTAGTTGATTGAGTATTACAAAAGGGGTTGATTATTAAGAAAGGATTTGGTAGGTACCTCTATTAGGTAGAACGAGCAGATCAAATGAGTAGTATAGGATTCTCATCGACAACTTAACTCTAGTGAGAGATTTTAGGATCAGTGGATTACAACTCTTCTACCCTTACCTATGTATAAGCCCACTTCCCTATTTTTTTAAATTTTAATTTATTTTATTTTAGTTTAAATATTTTCTAGTTAGAAAATAAAATTTATTTTTTAATTCTATTATAGATATTTTGAAAGGAAAAGAGATTTCCAAATTTATTTTGGAAGAGATCTTATATTTTAAAAAAATATTTTTTTAGAATTATTTGATTTTATCATTTATTATTACGATCTACAAGGTATTAAATTTAGATTTAGCCTAATGTATTTTTGGAAGAGATCTTATTTTTTTGAAGTATTATTTTTAAAAGTCATTGTTACAAGGTATTAAATTTAGATTTGGCCTAATGTATTTTCAAATATTATTAATGAAGACTAGCATTATAGTGATCATTATTGATTGAGATTTGATTAATCTTTTTGTTTATTGATTTAAATCTATGGAAAGGTCTATCTATATAAATCCTAGTCCTTCCCTAAATAGGAAATCCTACTCCTATATAAAGGGGAGACTTCTTTTTATTTTTTCTACAAATCCAACAACCATAAACTATCTAGCCATCAACAATCAACGTCACCATCATCGTGCGTGCATCGTATCCGTATCTCTATTTTTCCTTCCCTTATTCTCTATTACAATTATATCTTCTCTTTCATGTCTAACACACCGGACATGGATCCCATGTTTACAACCAAATATCCAAATCCCTAACCCTAATTCCCAAATTCGTGATTTTAAACCCTAACGTATATCAGCTGGAACCCTAATTATAGCCCTGTCGAGACCTCCCTGGCCTTCGCTGAAACCCTAATTTCCCCTGTCCGCCACAGATTTCTCGGCCACGACTGTTCACACCCGCTCGGCCATCAGAGCATCACTACTATCAACATCGCCACCACGTACAACATCTCCACCACAACTTTTTTTGCAATCGTTGTCCCGGCCAAAACCACAGCTACTCACCACAACACCACTAATCGAGGCCAATACCACCATCACCACCGATCATCACCCCCATCATCGATAGATTCTCCACCACACACCACCTGGTCACCACCCTCCTCTCTCAAACCCAAGTCAACCTCCTCTCCGTCCTCGAATTTCTTGACCAACTTTGGCTAGGAGTTAGCCAACGTATCTCCCTTACCGCTTCCAATTAAAACACACTTACCTTTCGAAGCGCTGTTGCCGCCGTGAGTTGGCCTCCGTCCAGCAACTAGCCAGCGAGCCCGCACCTCGTCGGGGTTCCTCCGCGCTCGATGCCTATACACCTCCGGTACTGTCAAGCTCTGTCTTTGTGCCTTACCCTCTGCGACGCCTATTTGGCTGCCATCTTCGCCTCGTTCTGCCTCGGCTCTAGCAGCAGCATCAAAGCTGCATCCCTGGGCCGCGTGCACGTATGATCCTATCACTCTTGTTTTTGTTATACATATTTTTAGTATACGTGTACGAATTTCTGACAATTGTCAGGTGGCCCGTGTTTTGACTTGTCCTATTTAGCTTGATCCTGGTTTAATCTTGCCTTAGTTTATTTGGTTTGGTTCAACATGACGTGACTTGACTTGGCTTGACTTGATTTATTTTGGTTCATCTTGGCTTGGCTTGGCTTGGCTTGGTTTATTTTGGTTTGAGATGAGAGGGGTTGCTATATAAGTCAACTATCCTCTCTCTCTCTCTTCATTACTCTTTTTCATTTACTTCTTCTTCTTCTCCATTACTCCTTCCACCAACCCAAGAAACCTTAGGAAAGTGAAACTTACTTCATAATGGATCTTCTATTTTTATTTTTCCATTCTCTTCTCCACTTGATTCTAAGCCTCTTTAGAACTTGGTATTTTTGATTTTGATGGATAGATTTTTGTAGATCTATGTCTTGATCTTTTTTTTGTTTTTCTTAGTTTTGATCTAGTAAAGCTTGGTAATTCCTTAAACCAATCATCCCACGATGTAGGAAATCTCGTTCTAGGCAGTTTAGACCCTTGTAAGTCTCAATTCGGACTTATTTTAAGGAAGTTATAGTTATGGCAAGTTTTTGGAACTTCTATGGCTAAACTTGCTGTTTGGGGACGACAAACCCCATGCACCGAAACCCCTATGCACCCGAGAGGCCATGCGCCGTGAAGTCCCGATAATGCATCTTTTGACACTGAGCGTGTCATGCGTATAGGTTCCATACGCACATGTACTGAAGACGCATCGTGAGTCTTCCATTGTGATGCGCCTATATCCGGCCATGCGCCTATATCTGGCTATACGCTTATTTGGCCATGTGCCCATATCTGGCCATACGCCCATGATGGTCCAGCGCCTCTCTGGCCATGAGCCTACCTCGGCCATGCGCCATCCTGACCCTGGTGTCCATTCATGTAAAACCCCTAATTTTCTACTGTATTTTTGGTGCTGATTTTTTTTTGTATTTATACATCGCATAGTCGTATTGTACGTCGCGCGGGAATTTACGATTTTCGTATTTTTTCGTCGAGTTCGAATATGTGCGAGAAACATATTTTTAGAAAAATAATTTTTTTGATTTTATTATCAATGGTGATTCCAAAATGATATATAATAATTATTTGTATTAAAAATAATTTAGCAAGAAGGTATTTTAAAGATTTGATTATTATGTTTACTTTCGAAAATTGTTTTATCCAAATTAGTAAAAATGTAGCTTGAAATTATTTCCTATTAATACTTAAATATAGATTATAATTTTTGGAATTATTTAATATTGATATTTTATTATTCAAAAAGTTATTAAAATATTTATTATTTTATTTTTTTCGAAATTATATTTGTTAGTATTTTTGGAAAATATATTTGGACAATATTGTGGCCATTTTAAAAACTTGATTTAATTTTATGGATTAGTGTAAATAGTATAAAGGAGGAATTTATAGATTTAAATTTAACTTAAATTTATATTTGATTTCATCGATTTAAATTTAATAATACCTATAATTTGAAATTTGATTTAAATTTGATTTAGATTTGGATTGGATTTGAATTTGGATTTAAATTATTATTAGCTAATTATCTATTTGGGTTTTAAATAAATCCTAATGTTTATCTAACTGGGAATTTCCACATCCTATAAATAGGCAGGTACTCCTCCATAAATTCTACACATCTAAAAATTCTCTCCACAAATAAATTCCCAACCACCCGTGCATCGTGTCCGTGTACGTATCCACTATCTTATTCCATATTTTACATTTACAAATTTCATCCTCCGTGCCGACAACCCGGCACGATACACCAAATCCCAATTCCTAAACCTAACCTAATCCTACACGAACCCTCTGTCCTCTGTCCGCCATCGTCCCCGGCCTTGCCGACCGAACCCAACCCTACCGCCATCGTCCCCGGCCTTGCCGACCGAACCCAACCCTAGCGAGATACGACTGTCTTCCCCGACACCCATCCTCAGACCACCCATGGATCGCCTTCCCCGACTCCCTCACTGCTTTCCCTCGCCTCCGCCAGGAACCAGCAACACCCTCCCCGCCGTGGCCACCACGTCCTCCATCCGACCACATCCCGAACTCACAGAAACCACCACCACCACCACCACCAAAAGTCTGAAAACTCCACCCCGGCCACCGTCTCCTCTAACCTTGGCCAACTCCGGCCAACTCCCCATCAACCACCACCTAACACTTCGCCATCACCAATCCGGCCGTCACCGCCACTGTCGCCCCAGCGAACAACCCAACCGACCCATCACCGACGACATCCCGCCGACTCTCTCTTCCAACATCGCGGACTACCGCCACTGCCACCAACCCAAAGCTCCCAGCAAAAAAAGGAAAAAAAAGGGGGGGCGAGGGCGAACCGAACCTGAGCTAGTCGACCCCGTCGTGCTCGGCCGCAACCGCCCGACCATCCTCCGGTACTCTCCAACTCCGCTCCTCTCTCTGCTCGACCCGCGACCTCGCCAAGACCGCACGGGGAAGCCACCTCCCCTGCGCGACGACCGCCGAGCCCCGGTCGAACGCGTGCGCCTCCGGGAGCTGCGCCGCCGAGCGCTGAACGCGCAGCGCCCCGCTCGCCGCCTCCGCGAGATCCGACCGACCCCCGCCTTGGCGCCGCTGCAAGCTCCGATGAACCGCCTTCCCTTTCCCACTTCCTCCTCTCGCCCCGCGCCCCGTCGGCAAAACCCCTCACCGAACGCCACCACCGCTCGCTCACCTCTCTCCGCTCATCCCCTCTCTCGATTTCTCTCTCTCCTCCTTCCTTTCCCTTCTCCTCTCTCTTTTTTGTAATTTTTTTTGGAGCAGCAGTCAGTGGACTGCTGCATATTAGTTTTTTTATTTATTTTTTTCTTATTTTCTTATTTTATTTTATTTATTTATTTTATTAGTTAATTTATTTATTATTATTAATATTTTACTACTGTTAGGTTATAATATATTATTATTATTATTATTATTATTATTATTAGATTATTATCATCATTATTATTATTATTATTTTATGGTGTTTTTTTATACATGACTCTTGATCTAAAAAAATATATATATATATATATTATGGTTATTTTGTTATGGCTTTTTGCCTAAATATTTTATTGCTAAAATTAATGTATAATTATTATCTTGCAATTGGTTTCAAGGACAGATTTAGAAAACCCTAAATATATTATAGATTATTTCTTTCTATTTAGGGCTTTGACCAAAATAATTACTTTTGACTAGCCCTAAAATATTTTTTTGATTTTTATATTTATTTTAAATTTTAACTAATAAGATGTAGTTCAAATTGTCAAGTATGATATAAAATATTTTAAGGGGTAATTATAGTTTTTCTTCTTAAAACAATTTTACTACTTATAAATATCTCGTAAAATATAGTTTTCAATGATTTTACATAGTTCTCAAAAATCGTATATATTATTTATCTCATCTCTTTCAATTTTTCCTCCAGCCCATGACTAAGCCCTTCATTCCTAATCTCTTGACAAATTCTAAACTACCTTATGTCCACCCTAACTAAATTAACCATTCTGGACCCAATGGAACTGTCCGTGCCACCATCAGAGGCTCCCTTGCATAGATGTAACATCAAAGTCGATCTTTGTGCCACCTGCATTGTACCACACCAGGCAGCTCACCAGGCGACTCAACAGGCAAGTATACCTTGCTAATAAACTGTCATATTATTTATTTTCAGCATTTATTTACTTGTTTCATATTATTATTTTTATTTGTTATAAACTGTGCGTCCAAGCCACACTTGGGTGCAAGCGACTCTATTAGTCGTTTTACTTTACCATATGCACGCTAACTTAGTTTTAGCGGACTACCTTCTTGTTGGGGGATATCCTTATATCTTTCTTTGGCTGTGACACTCACACTACACGGTTTGAGACATGTTACTAGGGGCACGACTTATTGACTAGCTATCTCTAAAGTCGTGTGACGGATAGATGATCGTAATTGCTATGACTAGGGTTTTAGAGACTCAAGCAGTTACAAAACTGGACGAGCCATGGATATGACTTGAACAGTGTAGGAAATATTAGGGGAGGACAGTCGCTAGTGCGTATGGGAAGCCAAACAGGTAAACTACAGTCTCCGGATGGAACTGTGGCGATATATTTGCAGATACCCTCTGACGTTTTGGACGTTACGGCCGGATACAGATGACTGGATGCCAGTTACGTACACATAGCCTAAAATCCCACCAATACGCATGAAAGTTGTCCTCTAAATTGCACAATAGGCAGATAGAATCTTCTTGCATATTTGTGTCTAGGATAGTCATTTATATATTATTTTATTCTGACAGTTCATATTAGCTTGTTCTTCCTGTATCTTGCTACGTCCGTCTAAGGACCTGGTTTTTCCCCAGGTGTGTGTTCATGTCTTTCGCAGGTATTCCAGCCAAGGCCGTGGTATTCTCCATTCTTTCGAAGACGATTGCGCTTGGTTCGTCTTGCCATTTTTCGATTCATGTACATTTCTTTCATTGAGATAGTTGGTAGTGGACTTTGTCTCCGTCCAACAATTGTATCTTAAATACTCGAGTTGATATTTATATTATTATTCTTTTCAATGTGGATGAGATTTAGTTTGTCTTGGATTACTACATTTTACAGCTTATGTATTCATACGAGACCTACGTACTTCGTATGAATACAGCTGGCATGTCTACGTATTTGGTCCTATGTATTTTGGGACTGGGGCATTACATGTTTTTGTGGTGGCCCATGCAGGTCAAGATAAATTGTTTGGTTACTTTACCGTACCAAGCAAACCTGCGAATAGGATTAGAGTCTAGGATCTCATCCATACACTTGACTGCCTTCTCGCTTGACTCCTCGATTTGTATCTTGCTTGATTCCCTCTACCGTGAATTCTTATCCTTCTTTCGTGCTTGATGTTGGTTAGAAAGGTAATCCATACTAGGTCGACTTGTCCCATTGTCCCATCATCCTGCTAGTTTAACTCTTGTAAGTTGGGTAGAATACCTTACGACCTAACCTTCCTTGTGACCTTAACCCAGTCTTAAGCAAGTAGACAGTAGTACGACTGTATAGGCACCAACCAAGGGCATAACTAGATTCTTAATAAGTTTGAACTAGTCCCACTTCTTTAAAATTTTAATCGTGCCTATGTTTATACAAATTTTTTTTACTATCCTATGCAACTAGTTTAGCTTAAGTTTTGCAAGCTTATTCCCTTATCGAGCTTGATCATGACATGTTTTATTGGGTGCGCACCCACTAACATATTGTCTAATCAGAACCGGTACATGATGGTCTGATCAACCTATTGCACTTTGGTTCGCCTTTATCTATCATTATACGTGGATGGGGACATAATTAAACTTGTCCTCTAGGGTCCCATCCGCGACAGCCTTGACAATTTTTTTTTTGAATTACTCCCTCGCCTTTGAACCACATATTGATATTTGAAAACAACTTCTTTGGACTCATATTGGTTCTCATCTTTCACTTAATTAGATGAAGATTCGTACCTAATAGATAGACCCAAGGTATCACCTTTAGTTATTCTCCCCAGCAATTGCCAAAATAGTTAGCCACCGACCAACCGATGGGACTATATCCCCCTCTCGAGTTACTTGTTATTTCCCTTGACCCTAGATTCACTGTCGCGACCATCATTCACTCCCTAAATTAAATTCGTGATTTATCTCCGTGGTTATCGAAGTCACGATTTTCTAATGCATATTTGAACGTCGTGATTTGATTACCCCTGTACCCACTCAACCCCTCTACTTATTTTTAATTTCGAGGACGAAATTCTTGTAAGTTGGGTAGGATGTAAAACCCCTAATTTTCTACTGTATTTTTGGTGCTGATTTTTTTTTGTATTTATACATCGCATAGTCGTATTGTACGTCGCGCGGGAATTTACGATTTTCGTATTTTCTCGTCGAGTTCGAATATGTGCGAGCAACATATTTTTAGAAAAATAATTTTTTTTATTTTATTATCAATGGTGATTTCAAAATAATATGTATAATAATTATTTTTATTTCAAGTAATTTAGCAAGAAGGTATTTTAAAGATTTGATTATTATGTTTACTTTCGAAAATTGTTTTATCCAAATTAGTAAAAATGTAGTTTGAAATTATTTCCTATTAATACTTAAATATAGATTATAATTTTCAGAATTATTTAATATTGATATTTTATTATTCGAAAAGTTATTAAAATATTTATTATTTTATTTTTTTCAAAATTATATTTGTTAGTATTTTTGGAAAATATATTTGGACAATATTGTGGCCATTTTAAAAACTTGATTTAATTTTATGGATTAGTGTAAATAGTATAAAGGAGGAATTTATAGATTTAAATTTAACTTAAATTTATATTTGATTTCATCGATTTAAATTTAATAATACCTATAATTTGAAATTTGATTTAAATTTGATTTAGATTTGGATTGGATTTGAATTTGGATTTAAATTATCTATTTGGGTTTTAAATAAATCCTAATGTTTATCTAACTGGGAATTTCCATATCCTATAAATAGGCAGGTACTCCTCCATAAATTCTATACATCTAAAAATTCTCTCCACAAATAAATTCCCAACCACCTGTGCATCGTGTCCGTGTACGTATCCACTATCTTATTCCATATTTTACATTTACAAATTTCATCCTCCGTGCCGACAACCCGGCACGATACACCAAATCGCAATTCCTAAACCTAACCTAATCCTACACGAACCCTCTGTCCTCTGTCCGCCATCGTCCCCGACCTTGCCGACCGAACCCAACCCTAGCGAGATATGACTGTCTTCCCCGACACCCATCCTCGGACCACCCATGGATCGCCTTCCCCGACTCCCTCACTGCTTCCCCTCGCCTCCGCCAGGAACCAGCAACACCCTCCCCGCCGTGGCCACCACGGCTTCCATCCGACCACATCCCGAACTCACAGAAACCACCACCACCACCACCAAAAGTCTGGAAACTCCACCCCGGCCACCGTCTCCTCTAACCTTGGCCAACTCCGGCCAACTCCCCATCAACCACCACCTAACACTTCGCCATCACCAATCCGGCCGTCACCGCCACTGTCGCCCCAGCGAACAACCTAACCAACCCATCACCGACGACATCCCGCCGACTCTCTCTCCCAACATCGTGGACTACCGCCACCGCCACCAACCCAAAGCTCCCAGCAAAGAAAGGAAAAAAAAGGGGGGACGAGGGCGAACCGAACCTGAGCTAGTCGCCCCCGTCGTGCTCGGCCGCAACCGCCCGACCATCCTCCGGTACTCCCCAACTCCGCTCCTTGCTCCGCTCGACCCACGACCTCGCCAAGACCACACGGGGAAGCCGCCCCCCCTGCGCGACGACCGCCGAGCCCCGGTCGAACGCGTGCGCCTCCGGGAGCTGCGCCGCCGAGCGCTGAACGCGCAGCGCCCCGCTCGCCGCCTCCGCGAGATCCGACCGACCCCCGCCTTGGCAACGCTGCAAGCTCCGACGAACCGCCTTCCCTTTCCCACTTCCTCCTCTCGCCCCACGCCCCGCCGGCGAAACCCCTCACCGAACGCCGCCACCGCTCGCTCACCTCTCTCCGCTCATCCCCTCTCTCGATTTCTCTCTCTCCTCCTTCCTTTTCCTTCTCCTCTCTCTTTCTTTTAATTTTTTTTGGAGCAGCAGTCAGTGGACTGCTGCATATTAGTTTTTTTATTTATTTTTTCTTATTTTATTATTTTATTTTATTTATTTATTTTACTAGTTAATTTATTTATTATTATTAATATTTTACTACTGTTTGGTTATAATATATTATTATTATTATTATTATTATTATTATTAGATTATTATCATCATTATTATTATTATTATTTTATGGTGTTTTTTTATACATGACTCTTGATCTAAAAAATATATATATATATTATGGTTATTTTGTTATGGCTTTTTGCCTAAATATTTTATTGCTAAAATTAATGTATAATTATTATCTTGCAATTGGTTTCAAGGACAGATTTAGAAAACCCTAAATATATTATGGATTATTTCTTTCTATTTAAGGCTTTGACCAAAATAATTACTTTTGACTAGCCCTAAAATATTTTTTTGATTTTTATATTTATTTTAAATTTTAACTAATAAGATGTAGTTCAAATTATCAAGTATGATATAAAATATTTTAAGGGGTAATTATAGTTTTTCTTCTTAAAACAATTTTACTACTTATAAATATCTCGTAAAATATAGTTTTCAATGATTTTACATAGTTCTCAAAAATCGTATATATTATTTATCTCATCTCTTTCAATTTTTCCTTCAGCCCATGACTAAGCCCTTCATTCCTAATCTCTTGACAAATTCTAAACTACCTTATGTCCACCCTAACTAAATTAACCATCCTGGACCCAATGGAACTGTCCGTGCCACCATCAGAGGCTCCCTTGCATAGATGTAACATCGAAGTCGATCTTTGTGCCACCTGTATTATACCACACCAGGCAGCTCACCAGGCGACTCAACAGGCAAGTATACCTTGCTAATTAACTGTCATATTATTTATTTTCAGTATTTATTTACTTGTTTTGTATTGTTATTTTTATTTGTTATAAACTGCGCGTCCAAGCCACACTTGGGTACAAGCGACTCTATTAGTCGTTTTACTTTACCATATGGATGCTAACTTAGTTTTAGCGGACTACCTTCTTATTGGGGGATATCCTTATATATTTCTTTTGCTGTGACACTCACACTATACGGTTTGAGACATGTTACTAGGGGCACGACTTATTGACTAGCTATCTCTAAAGTCGTGTGACGGATAGATGATCGTAATTGCTATGACTAGGGTTTTAGAGACTCAAGCAGTTACAAAACTGGACGAGCCATGGACATGACTTGAACAGTGTGGGAAATATTGGGGGAGGACAGTCGCTAGTGCGTATGGGAAGCCAAACAGGTAAACCACAGTCTCCGGATGGAACTGTGGCGATATATTTGCAGATACCCTCTGGCATTTTGGACGTTACGGCCGGATACAGATGACTGGATGCCAGTTACGTACACATAGCCTAAAATCCCACCCATGCGCATGAAAGTTGTCCTCTAAATTGCACAATAGGCGGATAGAATCTCCTTGCATATTTGTGTCTAGGATAGTCATTTATATATTATTTTATTCTGACAGTTCATATTAGCTTGTTCTTCCTGTATCTTGCTACGTCCGTCTGAGGACCTGATTTTTCCCCAGGTGTGTGTTCATGTCTTTCGCAGGTATTCCAGCCAAGGCCGTGGTATTCTCCATTCTTTCGAAGACGATTGCGCTTGGTTCGTCTTGCCATTTTTTGATTCATGTATATTTCTTTCATTGAGATAGTTGGTAGTGGACTTTGTCTCCGTCCAACGATTGTATCTTAAATATTTGAGTTGATATTTATATTATTATTCTTTTCAATGTGGATAAGATTTAGTTTGTCTTGGATTACTACATTTTATAGCTTATGTATTCATACGAGACCTACGTACTTCGTATGAATACAGCTGGTATGTCTACGTATTTGGTCCTATGTATTTTGGGACTGGGGCGTTACAATTCATGCCCAGGCGCTCATGCTTGCCTAGGCGCCCATCCATCGTTAGGCGCCCATTATGATGCGTCTATTCCCTGCACCTTCCTTGTTCTTGTAGTTGTCTACATATTTTGTTATATACATATGCCCTGAGTTTTGACCCGACCTAAGCATGACCTGACTTGGCTATAACATGAACTTGCCTTGTACTTGAGCCTTGACTTGGACTTGAACATGATAATTCTAGGCTACGATCTGAACTTGACATAAATACGACATGATAACTCCTTTGGTGGCCCGTCGTGGTACACTCTTGACCAATAATTCTTGATATGACAAGTACTAATAGCATGAGTACGACATGTTAACATAAACCCTAATTGATAATCTTGATAGTGGCCCGTCGAGGCGCACTCTTGACAAGCACTCTTGACATGATAAGCAACTTGACATAACATGTATAATCTTGATAGTGGTCCATCGAGGCACACTCCTGACAAGTAATCTTGACAAGTAACAAGTAACCTGACATGACATGATAATCTTGAAAGGCTGTTGTGACGGCTACCCTGACTTGCTAAGTAACTCTTGTCTTGACACCATGGTTGATTCTCTTGATTGTGCCTATACGAACTACATGTCTCGTCTCGCATCATGTCTAGGACATGGATTCCTGGTTACTACGGTCAGGAATTCATAATGAATCTGACTAGGTTAATAACTAGATTGATCAAGTAGTTCATATAGAAAGATTTTTCTAGTTACAGGCGATCGTATTATCCCGGCCACACCTGAGTGGACTTGTAGCCTGCCGACGAGTAGGGCACATTTCCAGCCCACTTTTATGTGGGGCACTTCTTGAACACAAATGTACTAAGGTACACCAAGTCATCTTGTAACTTATGCAACTCATGTAATCTTGATAACTCTAAGCAACCTCGCCTGGATAACCTGGATAGCTACAGGGCTTATGACTTAGGAATATCTCAAATGCATCTTGTTAGTAACTAGACCTGTGATAACCCTAGTTAGCTAATGATAGCAAGTCGTAAGACTTGATTAGCCACGCCTGAATGCTTGCCTCGTGGTTAACATGGGAATTATATTCCGCCTCTTGTTTTTATAATGCAAGCTCTTATTTTCTTCTAACCCTATCTTCTTGTTACTTAATCATGTTCATTATTTATATCTTCTGTTTATTAACCTGTTGGTTTTAGTTTCTAAGTGAAGCCTCCCTTGTGGCACTTGCTCTTTCTAGGGTCTGACCCAGCTGGTTTTGCATGGCCAGATTTCGAGTAGCACCCGAGGATCTACCTGCCTTCCAGCCAGATGGTGAATACTAGACACAACCCTGGCAACGAGTAGATTTCTTATTTTGCTCCTCCACTCTATTGTAAAATTATTCTTTTGAGGTGTTTAGCCGCCGAGCAAGTGTTAGCTCGTGTTGAAACTTATATTCTGTCTGCCTAAGGGTTGTAACATGATTAACAAATCCTAGGGTTGATTATGTATGACTTTAACTCTTGCTAGTCTTTGTATTTTGTATGACTTGCTTCATGATCATCTGAATATATAATGTTTGGGACGCCTTACTTTGTATGTCTGATGATTTAATATCTTGTAACATTTATTTGCTTGCTTGAGATTGAGACACTAGGCTTGTTTTTGACCATAAGAGACAGCTGGCTTGTAGTTAAACCCTCATGCATCTAGACAGACGTGACCGTATTGTGAGGTGGGTTACACTTCAATGTACATAGCTGGCTGTGTATGTCTTCCGCTCTCCAGTATTCTGGTTCTGGGGCATGACAGATCCACCAGTGAAGAGCCCCTCTTCCCTCGTTCCTCCACAAGAGATCACCGTGCACCGCCTTGAACTAGGGAAAGCCTTTTGTAAACTCTTCATCTCCCACGCTCTCTTTCTCTCTCTCTCTCTCTCTCTCTCACACTCAAGTTCTCTCAATTTTTCTAAATAAGTTTCTCTCTTCTGTTGAGAACAGAGACAGCAACAACTATTTTATTTTATTTTATTCTTTTTATTTTCTTTCTTTGTTTGCTTATGGGCCAGGTATGGGTGTTTAATATAGGGTTTTGGGCTCACTTTTGTTGGACCAAAATTTTGGGCTAATTTTATTCTTTTTCTTAACTTGTTAATTTATATGGGCCCATATGTTTCTAATTAGGCTTTTGGACTCAACATTTTAACAAGGTATT
This sequence comes from Iris pallida, assembly GCA_029216955.1. Lineage (NCBI taxonomy): Eukaryota > Viridiplantae > Streptophyta > Magnoliopsida > Asparagales > Iridaceae > Iris > Iris pallida. Next base: position 6,980,463 of record JANAVB010008400.1, read on the forward strand.
TTGGACCAAGAACATATATGGGTGTATGGGCTTATTAATATTTATAAAAGTTTTATAATATTTGAATATAAATGATTATGTGATATTTAGATGGCTTACTTATAAATATTATATTTGGGTTTAGGTCTACATCTAGTTTCAAAAGTTTTAGCCTTGAATGGTTATTTATTTTTTAAAGTATTTGCTTAAAGATAGTTTACAAATAAAATATAGTTTTTTTGAATTATAAATATTTTCTAAAAGTTGTATATATATATATATATATATATATATATATATATATATATATATATATATATATATATATATAGTTTATCAATCTTGACCATGATTAATCATCATTCCTATTCTTGCGAATTTTGACTACTTCATATCGACCCTAGGCTAATCGGACTGTCCCGGACCCAATGACACGACATGATCTATCATTTGGGGTCGTATTGCATAGTTATGACGTCCGTACTATTCTATGCCAGCATGATCAAGTCACACGTCAACTAGAACTTAACTTCAAATAAGTACACTATTGTTTTATGTGCTCATTATATTATAATGCTATCTTACATTATGTTTCATTGAGTATCTTGTGGAGACATGATTGTGACACGATAAGCTTGATTGTGTCATTGCTCGTTTACTGACTGTTTAGTGAGTAGGGAAGGAAAATGCTCAGTAGGTATGTGAACAAAGCCTAATGATTCTTATTGTGGATAGCTTAGTCATACACCTCACGTATGGGTTAGCCTTACCTTTTTATCGTGGGTAGCCATCTATGATGTGCCGTATTAACCCAAGTTGTTCACATGTCAAAAAGTATTTCAAAAGTATTGTCTATTTTATTATACATGTTCATTGCAAGTTGTCTTGTTCATACATGTTCTTACCAGTAGTTCTTATGCCTATTTATTGTTTCCAGTTCATATACATCTTTTCTTATTCGCTATTGCAAGTCCACATTGTCTAGTTTATTTTCTATTAAGTTACATAAGTACAATAAGGTTGTAATTTTCTTCTTTCTTGACTGGATCATTGCAGGTGACTTGGCATGCTTCCTACTTTTGCGCTATGGACCATACGGGAGAGATAGAGAACTCAGAGGTTGACCTTATATTATAGATAGATTAGTTAGTTTCTTTTATTTAAATGTTTAGCGGATTTGTCCCTAAAAATTATTTTAATGCATTAATGGATTTGTAAATAAAATAGTTAATGGCGAATAAGCAATTAGATATAATTTTGTTGTATTTGAGATTGACATTGAGACCTAGACAACATATTACCGTCGATGTTGCATGTAGGCTGGACTTGGCTACGTACTCGTATTTCGAAAAACTGGTGAGGGTCGTGACATATTTTTTTGGTGGCCTATGCATGTCTGTTTTAGCAAAATTGTACAAACTCGCGGTAGTATTTATATTAGTCATACTACTGCGAGCCTACGATTAGAAAGTGCTCATTCACAATTAGGATTGATTTGATTTTAGAAAAATGATTAGGACTAGAAGTCCCTAATTCAATTTGACTGTTGGGTCGTTAAGATTGCTACATAGGCCAGTGATTTAGGTAGAAATTATTTGAATTCTAAACCCTATTAGATATTTGAGGATTTTCCTAGGGAGATATACTATTGTATTTTAATACGATTTTAGGATCAAAGGTGGGTAGACTATTCGCTTAGTAAATTAGAATTTCCTAGGATTTAATTTATAATCTTGATCATTGTACAATTTTATTTTTTGCCTTCTCTAAACATCGTTATTTCATAAGGTTCGTATTGCTTGTTTATTTTCCATTAATAATAGTAATTATTTTCTAAGAGTTGATATTCTATTTCCATAAATTGAGTTTTGAGCTTAACATGATTCAATTATCCATATATTAATTTTGAGTCAGTCTTTGTTGAAATTCATGACATATACTTCCTCGATCCTTGAATATTAGAGACATAGAAATTAGAAATTTTATTTCTCGTGTGTTCAGTCATTTTTTCTAATCGATCATTTGATTTTCAAAATTGATACCTAATTGATCGTTTGAGTTTCAAAAATTGATGCTTCCACTTCAAGAACAGATACTTACACTTTTTCTACCATTATCGACTTGTTGAATTTCTAGAAGCTCTTTTGAAAATTCTCATGGACAACATTTGAAAGAATATTTGGTGACTTATAATGGCAAGGCAGATGCGCACTGTCGTCATTTATTTGAATTATGTAGACCACGTGTTCTCTGCAGCCAACAACGCACTCGGAAGACATGACACCTAAGTTGAAGTAATTTTATGTATGCGTAGGTTATCGAATATTATTAGAACTAAGTCCTAATTGTCTTATTTTGATCCTTGAGTTGTTATGTCAATATTGGAATAGTTGATAGAGTATTCGATACTGTATTCTTATTTGAGTCATGGAACTAAGAGTTTACTGCAGCCAGATGTACACTAGCGTACGACACTTAATTTTTTGAATTGATTGTGTGTATTATTTCTTATTACCATCTTCTTAATGAACTGATAGTTCTTCATTTCTTTCTTATTTTTTTTATTTTCAATCGTCATCTTTTAAACCTATTTTGATTTTCTTCCACTAGATTCCTAAATGTATCTTGGTTTTGATTCTATAATCATGCCTAAATGATTTTGATTAATGATCTTGTCAAACAATTTCGATTTTGATCATTCTTAAATATTTTTGGTCGTTGATTAGACCATTTGACTAAAAGTTGATCGTGCCAAATCACATTTTCTTTTATTAGTATTCGATTCAATCCACGATTATGTCTGACCTATTTTGATCCTTAATCGTATCATTTCTTGATCATATTCTTAATCGTGCCCAATCGTATCATCTGAAATTTTGAGGACGAAAATTTTCTAAGATGGGTAGATTTGTAAACCCACTTCCCTATTTTTAAAATATTTATTTATTTTATTTTATTTTAAATATTTTCTACTTAAAAATAAATTTTATTTTTAAATTCTATTATAGATATTTTGAAAGGAAAGAAAATTTACCAAATTTATTTTTGAAGAGATTTTACATTTACAAAAAAATATTTATAGAATTATTTGATTTTATTATTTACTATTACGATCTACAAAATATGTTTCAAAATATTATTTGATAATATTTAGTATCATTTTGAAGTACTATTTTTAAAAGTCTTATTATTACAAGGTATTAAATTTAGATTTGGCCAAATACATTTTTAATAAAGTGTAGTATTAATGGGATCATTATGGGTTGAGATTTGATTAATCTTTTTGTTTATTGATTTAAATCTACGGGAAGGTTTATCTTTAGAAATCCCAGTCCTTCCCTAAATAAAAAAAATCCCACTCCTATATAAAGGGGAGACTTCCCTTAGTTTTCTCCATAAATCCCATAACCATAAACTATCTAGCCATCAACAATCAACATCACCATCATCGTGCGTGCATCGTGTCTGTGTCCATATTTTTCCTTCCATTATTCTCTATTACAATTAAATCTTCCCTTTCATGTCCGACACACCGGACACGGATCCCATGCTTACAACTAGATCTCCAAATCTCTAACCCTAATTCCCAAATCCCCAATTCTAAATCCTAACTTTAATTCTGCTGGAATCCTAATTCTAGTCTTATCGAGACCTCTCTGGCCATCGTCAAACCCTAATTTCCCTTGCCTGCCAACGATTTCCCGGCCATGACTGTTCACACCTGCCCTGCCATCAGAGAACCACCACTATCATCATCGCCAGCACAGCATCTCTACCATAACCTTTGTCACGACTGTCATCCCGGCCAACACCACATCTACTCACCACAGCGCCCCTCGTCGAGGCCAACACCACCATTACCACAGATCATCACCCCATAGTCGACAGATTCTCTACCACACACCACTCGATCACCACCCTCCTCGCTTGAACCCTATTCGACCTCCACCATGACCTCTAACTTCACGGGCAACTCCGGCCAGGAGTCACCCAACACAGCTCCCTCACCGCCATCAATTAAAACCACACTTACCTTCCGAATCGACACCACAGTCGCGAGCTGGCCTCCATCCAGCAACTAGCCGGCGAGCCCGCACCTCACCAGCGTTCCTTCGCGTTTGACGTTTGTGCGCCTTCGGTACTGTTGAGCTCCGCCATCGTGCCTTACCCTCTGCGACGCCTCCTTAGCTGCCATCACAGTGTCGCCCCACCTCGACTCCAGCAACGTCGTCGACGTCGCGTCCCTGGGCCACACGCACGTATGATCCACCGATGGAGAGCCCCTTTCCTTTCGCTCCTCCACCAGAGACCACCGTGCGGCCTTGAGCTCAGGAAAAGCCCTTCTAAGCTATTCCTCTCCGACGCTCTCTTTTTTCTCTCTTCCTCTCTCTCGTGCTCACATTTTTCTCAATTTTTCCCAAATATTTTCTCTTTTTTGTTGAGAACAGAGACAGCAACAGCTTTTTATTTATTTATTTTATTTTTCTTTGTTTGTATGGGCTAGGTATGAGTGCTTTAATATTGGGTTTTTGGCTCACTTTTATTGGGCCATAATTTTGGACCGGTCTTATTTTTTTATTAACGTGTTAATTTATACGGGCCAATTTAATGGGCTTAAGGATATAATTTTGGTTGGCTTTGTTTAATTATATGTTTCTAATTAGGCTTTTAGACTCAACATTTTGACAAGGGATTTTGGACCAAGAATATATATGGGTGTATGGGATTATTAACATTTATAGAAGTTTTATATTAATATTTGAATATAAATGACTATGAGATATTTAGATGGGCTTACTTATAAATATTGTATTGGGTTTGGGTCTACATATAGTTTCAGAAGTTCTAGCCTTGAATGATTATTTAGTTTTTCAAAGTATTTGTTTAAAGATATTTTACTAATAAAATATAGTTTCCTAGTATTATAAATATTTTCTAAGAGTTATATGTTAGCCCAATGATTATATTATATTTTTAAATATGGCTAATCAGTTAAGTTTAACATAATAATGCCACTAATATTCACTATCATATTGCTACTTAAACTTAGCATTGTCCTACTGCTTACTAAATGTTATCTTATTATCATATTATGATACCGCTTTGTTTGTCTAACATGCACTTGTAGACATGCAGTAAGCATGATCAAGCATGATCAAACCAGGACATATGCGTTGAAGAATTGATGACGGGCCAAAGATGGCGTTAAATCAGAAGATTTCTCTGAACCACCCAGCGACCTATCGGGACTTCGTACTCGGGGGTTTCGTTGCCCGATCAGTGGACAGGGGAGTGGGCAGCATCCTCCGTAGGGGTTCGGAGGCGAAGTCCCCGAAAGGTATTCAGATTTTCAGATTTGTTTATCTTTGGACATCTGCTGTCATGGAAAAATAGCGTCTTCAAGTCTGCTCAAAGATGTCATCAAAAGGACTATTGGTTTTTCCAATTTATTCTGTATTTTTTTATTTATTGAGTCTAAATAATTTCTTAGTCGGGATCACTGACAATTTAGTAGACCACTCTCACAAACCCTTTTGACCCAAACCAAATCCTAAACCCTTGCATCATCCAAAAGCCTTCATGAACCAAAAGATTCCCTGAAAACATAGTAACTGAACTCGGGCCGAGTTCTGCCCAAACTCAGATCGAACTTGGTCCCCTATGATCACTCCTGGTCAGTAGCATTTTCCAGTCTTTCGGATCTCCAATGTTCAAAAATTTGAATGTTTACCCTAACCGAGTTCTGCCCAAACTCTGTCTCAAAAATTTCTATAAATAGAGAATAATTTGTCATTTCTATTCACTCATTCATTCTTCATCTTCTCTATCTGTTCTAAAGCCTTCCTATCTACAAAGAGATTTAATCTTCATATTTCTAAGACAACTACCATTCTTCTAAGTGCTAGTAGTTTTCGATTAGGAGTATTCGAGTTGTACAAGCTTGGAGTATAAAAGCTTTCTTTCAGAAAGGTATTTTGAAGTTTGATCGTGGGCTTCTGATAAAAATACGACGGTGTTGAAGTTGGCATGTTATTCGAAGCAAAGCACGCTGTGTAATATCTATTCAAAATAGTGGATTAAATAGCGGGCAAGAGTTCTCGCGACTTGACTAGTACTCTCAGAGAGAAACCAGTATAAACCTCGGTGTTTGCGTTTGCTCTTCTCAACTTATTTACTTTACGCGTTTACTTTTATACTGCATGTTTCACATTTATTTGATTATTGCCATAAAAAATTTTAAGTGGTGATTATTATTCCACTGCACGCACGCACTCTATTCATCCCGCTCTAGAGGTGCTCCATCGATCCAATTATATATATATATATATATATATATATATATATATATATATATATATATATATATATATATGTATATATATAATTCAAAAAGGCGTAAACAGCCTAATCCTTTACAAGTATACCGAAGGCGTAAAATGCTAAAGCCTATACACGTATACTAGGCAAAACAAGGAAAACTAAAACCTAAATGGAGAACAAAATGGATAAGCCAGGGAAAGGGGAGAGTTCCAGAAGGAAGACCGGCCGTGAGAACAGAGAGATCTCCGTTTGCGACACTGCCGAATGGTCTCCCAAATCAGCTGGTCGACGGAGTACTGGTGGCCTTCATAGCTCGCCTTGTTGCAGTTCTTCCAAATAACCCATGTTGTGACAGTGGCAACAATTTGGTAGCCATGGGAAGCTGACGTCCAGGCCCCTACAAGGTCGTTGAAGTTGTCGGCCCCAGGGTTAATAAGGTACCGCTGGGAGAGAGCGTTCCATACTTGGTCAGGTAGGGTCCCCTGACAGAAAATGTGGTCCACCATTTCCGATTGTCGATCTGAGCAGCACGTGCATGCTGAGGCAAGGCTGAATCCGATAGTGTTGATGGTGTCATCCGTAGGAAGGATATTGCGTAAGGCTCTCCAAATAAGGAAGGACCACTTCTTTGGGATGCAAGTCTGCCAGAAGGATGCTATGGTAGTAGGCATAGCGGGGTTGCCAAGGATCACTCTTCTGGTTGATTTAACCGAGAATAATCCGGTAGCAGTATGCTTCCAGTGGAGTTTGTCTGCATTCGGCCCTAACGTCAGCCTGCTACTACGGATGCACTCGACCGCTTCTGGTCCGGCCCAGATACGTACCTTGTTCCAATTCTAGTTGTTTTCGGAGGGGTCCCACAGGTCCTTGATAGTACTATTCCTGGGGGCTGCTGACAGGTTGGGAAGCAAGGAGTCTCCCACCCATCGTTCTTGAAATGGCGACGACTTGCCGTTGCCGATGTGAATGTGGATCTCAGGTTCGGCAAGAGATCTACCGATGAGAATACGGTGCCAAGCCACTGAGGATCTGTTGTTGGAGATGGCTGTCGACGGATGGATGTGCTTGAAGTATCTGGCTTTCATGAAACTAGTCCATAAGTTCTGACACGAGCATAGCTTCCACCACAGTTTTATAGAAAAGGCGTTAACGATGTGGGAAAGTTTGGTAAAACCCAGGCCCCCCTCTGCGGTCGGAAGAGCCATGGTATCCCAACTAGCCCAATGATGCTTTTCGTTGCCTCCGCTATGCCCCCAAAGAAAGTGGCTGAAGATGCTTTCGATGGAGGATAGCACTTTCTTGGGAGGGGAGCATGCTGCCAGGGTGTAGATGGGAATGGAAGTGAGAACGTGATTGATGAGGATAATCTTGTCCCCCGGGGACAGAGTTGCGTTATGCCAGCCCTCGAGTTTTTTTCTGATGCGATTGATCAGGTTCTCAAAAATGTCGGCGTTAGATTTACCGTACACAAGTGGGCAGCCAAGGTAGTGGAGAGGGGGATGCCTGATGGAGAAAGAGGTGATGTTGGAGAGGTTAACCCTGTGATCTCTCTTGATGTTGTAGTAGGTGTAGATGAACTTTTATCCGGATTGACCTTCTGGCCCGAGCATCTGTTGTATCTCTGAAATGTGTTACGGACCACTTCCATCAACCTGCTGTCCCCTGAAGAGAAAGTAAGGATATCGTCAGCGAAATCCAGGTAGGTGATGATCGGGCATCCGCTGGCGGTATGATAGTGCTGGAAGTTCGGGGTGCTCGCCATCTTATTGAGATTTCTGCTCAAGGCGTCCGTCGTGATGATGAAGATGGTGGATGATAGAGGGTCTCCTTGCCTGACTCCGTGAGTCGATTTGAAGAAGCCGTCTGCCTGATCGTTGATAATTGTGGAGAACCATGAATTGCTGATCGATCTCTACACAATGTTGGTCCAGGTTTCTGAAAAGCCAAAAGCCCTGAAGACCCAGATCATGAATTGCCAGTCCAGTCTTTCTTAGGCTTTCTCCATGTCCAATTTGATGGCTATGTTGCCTCCTCTAGCTGGAAACTTCATGCAAGTAATAAGCTCTTGGGCCAACATGATGTTATCTTGGATATTTTTCCCTTGGACAAATCTACTCTGCTCATCCGAAATGATCTTGGAGAGAAGGTCGGACATGCGCGAGGCGATAATCTTGGATATGATCTTGTTCGTGAAAGTGCAGAGACTGATAGGGCAAAAGTCACGGAATGTCTTCGGGTTATCTTTCTTCGGGATGAGGATCAGATTGGTACTCGAGATGGCTCTTGGATAAGTGGCTCCTTGGAGGAAAGCAGTGACCGCTTTGTGACTGTCTAACTTGATGATCTCCCAGCATGTGCGAAAAAAGACCCCCATGAATCCATCAGGACCGGGCGTGCTACGCTCGTCAAGGGCCCAGACAGCATCTTTCACTTCCTGCTCGGAGAGAGGTTGTTCTAATCGGGTGTTGTCGGAGTCGTTAATAAGTTCGGGGACAGCCTCCAGGAAGGTGTTGTCTCTGTGAACCATTTTCTTGGAGAATAGCTGAGAATAGAACTTCGCGATTTCTGCTTGAATACCCTTTTGGTCGGTGATACTGCTCCCGTTATCATCAGCAATATGATGGAGGGTGAGTTTCTGTCTGCGACCGTTTACACAGACGTGGAAGTAGCTCGAGTTTTGTCCTCCTCGCTATCCCATTTAAGCCTCGCTTTTTGCTTCCAGAAGTCGGTCTCGACTTTCAGTCTGAATTTGAGAATAGCTTTGGTGAGGTCAAGGGCGTTCCTGGAGGCGGACGATCTGTCGTTCATGTACCTGAGTTCGACGCGAGTAACGTCATCCTCCGAGACTCGAATGGCTTGAAATATATCTCTATATGCTTGCTTGCTCCAGACAGCAAGGGCTTTCTTCGTGGCCTTGAGCATGTTAGCAATCTGGGTAAGGGGATCCGGGGATTCTGAGCTGTTCTAAGCTTTCGCGACGACGTCCTGGAATTGGGGATGCTTGCACCAGAAGTCCAGGAAGCAAAAACTCTTAGTGGGCTGGTTTAAAATGCTGGTAATACCTACTAGCAGGGGGCATGGTCGGACTCGGTGGCGTTGAGGTGGAAGAGCTTGGATGTGGCGCCCATACCAAGCCATTGGGCGTTCGTTAATGCCCTGTCAAGACGGGAGTATTGCCGACGGTCGCCCTCTTAAATATTGCACCAGGTAAAGGCGTTGCCCGAGAACGGGAGGGGTGAGAGGTAGGAGTTGAAAATAAAGTTGTTAAAATCTAGCATACCCGAGTGCAGTGGAGGGCGGCCGCCAGTCTTCTCTTCTCTGCAAGTGATTGCGTTGAAGTCTCCGATGCAAAGCCAAGGGATGTTGAGGTGGTGTTGGTTGATGTCCAGGAGGTCATACCATAGGTGTTTGCGATCAACAATGTCGCAATTGTCGTGAACTGCCGATAGAAAAGCGCGCTTGGGGATCAAAGGGTGTTCTATCCAGCAAGAAAGGGCTTGCCTGGAGTCCTGGATGACTCCGATCTTGACGTCCTTCGAGCTGAGGATCCAAATGTCATTTCTACCAGCAATGGCCGACTGAAAACCTAACTGCAGCTGAATGGATTTAAGTTTTTTGTAGGGGATTTTAGGTTCAATGATGATCATTATGTCGATCTTATGGGTTTTCTTAAGGCTGGTGATTCTCCTCATGGTAGGTTTGTTCGCCAGACTGCGAACATTTCAGGAGAGGATGTTCAGCATTAATGGTGCTTGGGGGGGTTGGTTGGTCCACTTGGAGGCTGACCTGGTGTGCATGGTCGGGGACTTGGTTCCCCCTTTCTTATCAGATTTCCTAGAAGTGGTGGAAGTCTCTCCTGCGGTGAATGAGCCGGGGATGGGGTCTTTGGGGGTAATGAGAGGAGTATCTACGAGAGGATCGACCGATTCTCCAGCGGAGTCTAGATGGGGTTCAACCGGAGGGATGAGAAGGGTGTCGTCGGAGATGCCAATCTGGTCGCCTTCTGACTAGAGAGGGAATCCAGCAGCAAGAACTTGAAGGCCTCTGAAAGCCTGATCAGGCCCAAGAATAGCTAGGGCTTCCACGACGGCTGCTTCGTGGTTGGCTAGGCAGTCCAGGTTGTTATGGATAACTAGAAGTACCCCTTCGTCGGCCTCTAGTGGGGGGTCGCTGATGTCCTCATAGTCCGTCCCGGTGGTGGAGACATATTCGGTAGGTAAAGCTAGCTCCTGGTGTTGGTCGCTTGCTTCAGAGGCGAGGACGTTGAACTGGTTGGAAAGAGGTATATTTGGTGGGTGGAAGGGGACCATCGTTTTGTCTGGGAGACTCCTCTACTAGTTTTGCCTTCACTGGAGCAGAATCTGGTGTGAGAGTTTAGAAGAGGAAGCAAGGGGGGTTGGTCCAAATTATGATTTTGTAAGATTCCTCCTTTGGGTTGGGGTTCTTTCCGTACTGCTTTCTTCTTGAGATTGGGATTGAGGCGAAAGCAGTGCCTAGTGAGGTGATCGCACAAATGGCAGTGGGAGCAAAAGAGGATGTGGTTATCGTAGACGATCTGCTGGGTGTGAGTCTGGTTTTCGAGTTCGATGAGGATATGGTTGGGAGGCTCTTTGGTGAGATCGAGTTCCACACATATCTTGGCGTAGTAGACTTTGGTCAGGTTGCTTGTTTCTGCTGCGGTGGCGACGTATATCCCGAAGGAATTGGCTATACGCTTAAGAGCCACTGGGACAAAGCAAATGAGAGAAAGATTAGGAAGGGTCACCCAGGCAGCCATCGTCGCTAAGTTTTCCTTAGTGTTGAAGTTCGCTGACCACTTGATTATCTTTATTGGGTGGGAGTCAACCCTGTTAGTGCCTTTGGACCACACGGTCCTGTGGTCAATTTCGGAGGATAGATGGAGCAGAATATGCCTCGGGTCGAGAGGGGCCACCCTGTATTCTGCAGTAAGCCGCCAGCCGGTGATAACCACCTGAACCTGGGATAGTTTGGGGCAGCCAGAGGAGAATTTGAGGACGAAGGAGTAGGGAAAGGAGGTGGCCAGGGCAAAGTTTGTCGGCGAATTACGGTGTCGGATGAGCCGACTGTGGGGAGGAGCCCCGAACCAGGCTGGGAGCTAGCTGCCCGGGGCCACGGGAGGGATGTGCGACAACCAATTGGGGAGTAGGGACAGAGCGGGGGATGAGGGCGATGAGGTCATCCGGGATCGCAATGGAGGGAGGAGAGACTGATCCGGATGGGCCACCAAGCGAGCCCAAAGAGGAAGAATGGGGGGTGGGGTACCCGAACCAGGGAGGCCGCTAAGCGAGGTATTTGATGAAGAAGGGGGGCCTAAAGCACTCCGAAAGGAATGCGGGCGAACAAATGTGTTACGGATCGAGGGACAGGAAGCTCCAAGGTGGTGCCCGTATGTGCCCACGACGACGAGTGCAAGGAGGGGGTTACTACACAAGGAAACTGGGGCAGGTCCGGGGACGACCATGGAAGAGGGGTTGCCGCCCGAGGAGGCCGGCAGGGTGAGAGAGTCGACATATGTGCCCGGTGCAGTAGACGAAGGGGCGCCACAACCGAATACGCCCAAAGGGGAGATGGGAGGGGGTAGAAGGGCCCACAGTAGCAGAAGTAGGCAAGGCCCCTGCATACGCCCAAGGATCCGAGGAGGGTGGAGTCATATGTGCCCAGGGGGCATGGGGGGAGTAGGGGGGCCTGCATGCGCCCAGGGAGCCGAGGGGGGTGGAATCATATGCGCCTGAAGGGGGTTGAGGGGGCCGGCCACATGCGCCCAAGAAGTGGAGAGGAGGGGGGGCATATGCGCCCACGCCGAGGCCACCATATGCGCCCACGCGAGCATGAGCGCATGGAAGAGCGCCTCCAGGCAGCAAAATTGTGCCGCTTGGAGGAAGTACAGGAAATTCAAAATTTGAAACCGAGTTTTAAAAAGTCCCGCACAGACCGAACCCGAGGAGGAGAGTAGGACGGGAAGCGCAGCTGACGGCGGCTGGGAGGAGGAGGAGACGAGGGTGGTGGGCGGCTGACCGCCGCGCCAAGAATGGGCGGAGACAGGGACGGAGACGGCCGGTGGGGCAGCGATGGAGGGAGGGAGGGCCGCCTGGCGATGACGGGTGACAACTAGCAAGGAGGAGGTCAGGGAGGGCGTCCAGGGGGGGCATGGGAGGCGGGGAGAATGGCGGTGGGCCGGGGGAGGACGGGGAAGGCAGGGAGGGCGGCTACGGGCGAAGGGTTCAGGCGGCGGGCGGATGGACGAAGCGACGGGCCGAGCACGGCAATGAGGTCGACGGAGGGTTCCGCCATGCGCGGAGGAGGGAGGGTGGTATGGAGGGGAGAAGGGAGAGGAGGATGCCGGCCGGGCTCTGCCGGCCTAGGCCGGGCCGGACGGGGAGGCCACCATGAGCTGGTAGAGCAGGGGAAAACCAGAGCGCTGCATCAATCTTTTTTGTCTATAATATATATATATATATATATATATATATATATATATATATATATAATTTCTTATTTTTCAATCTTGACCACGATTAATCAATCGTTCTTATTCTTGCGAATTATGACTACTTCATATCGACCCTAGGCTAATCGGACTATCCCGAACTGAATGGCACGACCGTTCCGTCATTTGGGGTCGTCTTGCGTAGTTATGACATTCGCACTATTCTGTGTCAACATGATCAAGTCACACGTCAACTGCAACTTACCTCCAGGTAAGTACACTATTGCTTTATGTGCTTATTACATTATAATGTTATCTTTCATTGTGTTTTAGTGAGTATCCTGTTGAGACACGATAGGCTTGATTGTATCATTGCTCGTTTATTAACTGTTTAGTGAGTCGGGAGGAAAAATGCTCAATAGGTATGTGTCACGCCTCGCTCCCGTAAGAGCGATCGTCCTCGCTAAGGCGTGATGCCGTACGGGCCTAGGTTCCGCCCGTACAAGGCCAAGTCCAGAAACGGCCGATTTGAGCTAGGCCACAGAGTCGCACAGAGTGTCCCCCTTTTTGCAGCGGAAAGTAAACGAACACAAGTTGAAGCAAATTCAATCTCTTTATTGATATTCGAAAAGTTTACAAGCGGCGCTAGGTCGAGTTTACAAGTTGCTCAAGCTCTCTCTCTCTCTGAAACATAAAAGGCGTGCCAAGTGGCTTACAACATGGAATGAGTCATGGCGATGTTCCGATACATTATGTCCTGTATAGGGTGCTTCAGCTTCTTGCAACGTCCCAAGGCCCCAGAGTTGGCTCCGCGTCTTAACACGTTCGAGGGAAGATCCACACCCGCCGACGTCTCCTGTATGCTACAAGCAGACTGTGGGGTTATCAGTACATTGTTATGCACTGGTGGGGAGGCTAGCTCATCCACAATGCTATCATTACCAAACACGTTCCATTCACTTTTGTGCGTCTCTATCATTCATTGTCTTTCTAATCTTACCTTAGGATCAATTTCATGGCATATGTCATAACATATCTCGTGTTGCCAAATTCAAGTGTCGCATGGAAATACATGCACGACTTACCCATACTTACCGTCCGGCCTTTCCTGTCCAACGTAAACCAAGTTAGTCAACAATTCATATGAAATAACTTAACGTAGTTCATGAAAGCATTCAATATAAAGTGCGTGTCCTTGCCTCGGGTTCTAGCATGTCGTAGGCACGTTTTCTAACTCGTTTGCTCGAAGTACTCTTGATCGTTTTGTGTGTTATATTCAAGCCTATTCAGAAGGTGCTTTGTACAGTTAACTTAGACTACTTTGATTTCAATGCAAGGACTTGCACGTGGATTGCCACCAGTAAAGCCCACTTAAATCTATATGCACCGGTCGCTGGCATCACAAGCCATTTTGGACACTTCCAACTGTGGTATTTCTCAACTTAGCGTAGGGTGAGGACTGGCACACACCCCGTTAGTCTCTTGAAATACCTCAGCACTTACGTCCCCCGGGTGGCCAAGTCTGCACCCAGGCAGCCCATAAGCCTCGACTTGGTTCCGCCTAGGCCGGCCACGATCCTCCCTTTGATCATGCCGTAGAATCCGTATCACCCGTGCACGGGTCCGTCTACGACCATTTCGTATTTTATCGTCATAGGCTAACCCTTAGCCACAATGCATTATCGACCAGGTTGGCGTCCGTGCAGCGCGGGTAGCGAGCCCCGTTGCACGTGTCCGTCACACCTGTCGCTAACCATTTCTTTTCTTCTTATTTTTTATTCACTCTTTCTTTTCTTTCTTTCACTTGTCTGTTTGTTCATCAGTTCATTTTCGTATTCATCCATTCATTGATTCATTCATTCACTCGTTTATTCGTTCATTCTTTCATTTATACATTATACAACTTTCCGTGCGGGAGTCGCCTTGGCGACCCATCGGTCCCATAGTCTTTCAATGTTGCTAAACTCTAATCGGAACGACTATGTTGATAGTCTTCCCGTTTCATTGTTGTAAACCATTCATTGTTTCATTATTGAACGCATAAGGGACTTGAACGTAAGCTTGTGCCTTAGCACGAGCGTGGAGCGCGGTGCGAGAGTTCTCGTATTTTTCATGTTCCTTTCCATATTCTATACAAGCATACAAGATGGGATTAATCCCTTATCTAGGTGCGTTGGGTTATTTATTAGCATGCGCGGTGTTATCGCCTAGCGATTTCAGTGATAGTGTCCGTATTATTATGTGTCTAGGCTAAGCAAAGACGGGTTCATCGGAGCCACCCACCTTAGCGATGTTCGCATCGACCGAGCGACACTCCGAGTGCGCCTTTGAAAGTTTAAGTCTGGATTCATCTTGACGGGCCAATGTAAGCTTTGCATCGATTCTTCATCTGGTCGATGCCAACTCTTCGGGTCGGTGGCTCGCTTGAGTCGTTGCACTTGCCGTTTGAATCGGCGTTCCGCTAGGGCGGAGCGGGTCATTACATAATACACCACTCAAAACAAGTCTCGTCCTCCAGACTTCCTGAGTGTAGGTCATCCTACCGTTCCCTAACTCATGTCGTGTGCGTATCGTAGGCAATTCCTATCGACTGGCCTTATCACTCGATGGCATCGAACTATACTCGATACCTTTCCAAGTTCTGTATTGCATACGTTTGGTCAATTTTTATTGAATAACTTTTTATTCATTTAGAGTTGATGGCACTTATTCAATTCAAGCGTTTCTTCGATTCGGTTGCTATTTTGACGTATCATGGGACTGAAACGGTCGCACAAGGTGCGTTGTAGTTCGTCAAATGTGAGAGATGTAAGCTGAGGCAAACTCACTCATCCGTTCATGCGCATCTCAACACCCACTTGCAGCTGCATTCGAGTTCATCATATCGCTGAGTTTGGATCATACACGCATTCAAGGCGTCCCCCGAATACGTACATTTCAACCAAGCTTAGCGACTAGCAAAGTCAGACAAGCTACTCGTGATAGTTTCGATTTGCCGATCATTTTGCTAACTTCGATTTAAAACCGAACTCATGTGTGTATCACATATCGTTTATCTCGGTCCTCGAGATGATTCGATTCGCTTCTCAAGCGCTCTTGTCAACGAAATCAATACGATTTCTTCTTAGCGGGGTCGACCGAGTCTAAGTAATTCCCTTCCGATTCGAGACCAAGTATTGCACCATCATCAAGTATTTCTTCCTATCAACGATTCAATTCGTTATCCCAACTTTTACTTGCGCATCGTCCATCCCTATCATTCCCTTCATTTGGGGCCAATCTCGTCGTCGTTCACGTACACTCCCAGTTCCTCGTCCTATTCTAAGTCTTTGTTTCCCAAAGTCTATCGCCCGTCCAGACGATACTGTAAATGCCATCGCACAGGTTCAATCACTCGTCATTAGGTCGTCCGTCTATCCGCTAGGTCAGCTCACAAGGTCATAGTTACACGTCAGGTCCATGGCTCGTCGCGCAAGGTCGTTGCACGATGCTCGCCCCAAATCCTATGGTTAGACCATTTGTTCGCTTGTACGGGAGTTTCTACCCAAGTTCGTTTCACTCAAACTTCTAAACATCGAGCATGAACACCTAATTCGCATCAAGACTTACGTTGCACATATTCAATTCCGTTCAATCACCAGTTCTAACCAATTCGTGTATTCGATCACGAGGTCATCCAGCTCGACAATACATTGTGCCCCAATCTCACACGAGTCCGATTATCTACGGCGGTTTATGAATCACCATGCAACGCTCCCGCGGAATAATTATTCTTATCGGGGCGTAACTCTTATTTGAGTTTTAGACTAACCCATTCTCGATACGCGGATTGAACCTACTCAATCCTCAAGTTCAATTTTTTTTTCACAAATTCATTTTCGAGTCCACTTTTGCGTCAAACCACAAGTCGAAGCAATCAGATTGCCACGCCATCCAAGTTCAATCACTCCCGCTGTATGAATCACCATATCAGCGCTCATGCGGAGTGATCGTCATAATCCGGCGCGACGTATGTGCGAGGCTGGAGTTGCGCTCGTATAAGACAAGAATGTCAACGTTGTGGTTGTCAACGAAGCAAATCCAAGCATTCACATTTTCATCCAAGCCAAATCAATTTGATAGTCTGACCGTCATGCGTTCAACTAGGAAATCCTCGAGCCAAATCTATCCTTTCCTCGACACATCTTTAACATCCCAAGTATAGCATCCAACGGAACAATGACATTTGCACGATCGTCATTCGCCGAGTCAGAGTACCCCCGAGTTATCGCATATCGATCTTTGATATGCCTCAATACCATCGACGATATGCGTAACCTGACGATCTTCCTTTGCAACCGATTTCGAGTTGTACGTTGATGCTGTTGTCCGAGTTGGATATTCCACAATTTCCTCGATATTCAAGATCAAGTTTGATCGCTATTCCTCAAGCTAGTTTCAAGATCGTTGTCCAAACTCAAGTCACAATTTATTTGAATCAATCCGATATCGTGCGCGTGATCATCTAAGTTTTCTTCGATCAAGTCCATTCATTTTTATTCATCGTTCCGAACCATTTTCTAACTCGCGTTGCCCATTGACAAGTTGTCCAGCGACATCTTGTTCGGGACTTTTGAAGTTACGGCCAACTAAGCGTGACACGTTCTAAGGCTTTGTGCGATCGTATCGTTTGCCGACATACTCGTACGATCCGTAAATCCTTTAGTCTCGCTTGAACAATTTCTATGACGTCCATACACCACTCAGGTTTCGAGCCACTCGACTAGTCGTCGACACGCATTCTTATTCTTCTCCGAACCTATCACATACACCACTCGGATTCAAGCCATACGATCTAGTCCTCAATCACGTTCGTGTCATGCGCTAAGACATCCTTCAGATTCGTTCGACGAATCTCTAGCGTAATCGCTCACGTCGTCTCGACGTACTAAGTCGTTCATACTAATCCTCAAAATCTAAGCCAATCCTTCGGGTACGCCTAAGCGTTAACTCGATAGCGTTCCTATCGATAGACACTCAAAGTGTATCTCCGTTCTCAATCGAGCGATACTTGATATCGCTCGCAACTCGATTGCACCAAAAGTTGAGGTGCACGACACGCGACACAACTTAGTCAAAGGGCCGTGTGCATAGCGATTCTGTGCGGACTATATTCGAGTTTGCACGCTTACTTATTCTCGTTCGAGCGATAATTGATCTCGCTCGCAACTCATTCGCACCTAAGGGTCTAGGTGCGCGATACTCTGCACAACTTAGCCAAAAGGCTGCGTGCATAACCATCCCGTTCGAACTATACTTTGGTCTCGTGTACTTGTTTGCTGTCAGCGTAAGCTCATTAAAGCACGCACTGCGTTTGCTAACTCTTAGCATCGATTCCTTCCAACTCAAGTCCGTTGTGGTGGCATAAAGGCCTTCGCCTATCGATCCCGTCCAACCGAGTACTCGTATGAGCTTTTGAAAATATTAGACTTATTGTATGGAACATCCCAAGGCACAACGAGAGAGAGCATACAGTTCTTTTGTTTCAACGAGCTTTCAAAACTGAGAGAATCGAAATGAAGTCCAAGGACGTAAAGCCGTGCTCTGATACCAATCTGTCACGCCCCGCTCCCGTAGGAGCGATCGTCCTCGCTAAGGCGTGATGCCACACGGGACTAGGTTGCGCCCGTGCAAGGCCAAGTCCAAAAATGGCCGATTTGAGCTAGGCTACAGAGTCGCACAGAGTGTCCCCCTTTTTACAGCGGAAAGTAAACGAACACATGTTGAAGCGAATTCAATCTCTTTATTGATATTCGAGAAGTTTACAAGCGGTGCTAGGCCGAGTTTACAAGTCGCTCAAGCTCTCTCTCTCTGAAACATAAAAGGCGTGCCAAGTGGCTTACAACATGGAATGAGTCATGGCGATGTTCTGATATATTATGTGCTGTATAGGGTGCTTCAGCTTCTTACAACGTCCCAAGGCCCCAGAGTTGGCTCCGCGCCTTAACACGTTCGAGGGAAGCTCCGCACCCGCCGGCGTCTCCTGCATCCTGCAAGCAGACTGTAGGGTTATCAGTACATTATTATGCACTGGTGGGGAGGCTAGCTCGCCCACAATGCTATCATTACCAAACACGTTCCATTCACTTTTGTGCATCTCTATCATTCATTGTCTTTCTAATCTTGCCTTAGGATCAATTTTATGGCATATGTCATAACCTGTCCCGTGTTGCCAAATTCAAGTGTCGCATGGAAATACATGTACGACTTACCCATACTTACCGTCCGGCCTTCCCTGTCCAACGTAAACCAAGTTAGTCAACAATTCATATGAAATAACTTAACGTAGTTCATGAAAGCATTCAATGTAAAG
Source organism: Iris pallida (assembly GCA_029216955.1). NCBI lineage: Eukaryota > Viridiplantae > Streptophyta > Magnoliopsida > Asparagales > Iridaceae > Iris > Iris pallida. The sequence continues at coordinate 6,999,563 of JANAVB010008400.1, forward strand.
TGCGTGTCCTTGCCTCGGGTTCTAGCATGTCGTAGGCACATTTTCTAACTCGTTTGCTCGAAGTACTCTTGATCGTTTTGTGTGTTATATTCAAGCCTATTCAGAAGGTGCTTTGTACAGTTAACTTAGACCACTTTGATTTCAATGCAAGGACTTGCACGTGGATTGCCACCAGCAAAGCCCACTTAAATCTATATGCACCGGTCGCTGGCATCACAAGCCATTTTGGACACTTCCAACCGTGGTATTTCTCAACTTAGCGTAGGGTGAGGACTGGCACACACCCCATTAGTCTCTTGAAATACCTCAGCACTTACGTCCCCCGGGTGGCCAAGTCTGCACCCAGGCAGCACGTAAGCCTCGATTTGGTTCCGCCTAGGCCGGCCACGATCCTCCCTTTGATCATGCCGCGGAATCCGTATCACCCGTGCACGGGTCCGTCCACGACCATTTCGTATTTTATCGTCATAGGCTAACCCTTAGCCACAATACGTTATCGACCAGGTTGGCGTCCGTGCAGCACGGGTAGCGAGCCCCGTTGCACGTGCACGTCACACCTGTCGCTAACCATTTCTTTCCTTCTTATCTTTTATTCATTCTTTCTTTTCTTTCTTTCACTTGTCCGTTTGTTCATCGGTTCATTTTCGTATTCATCCATTCATTGATTCATTCATTCACTCGTTTATTCGTTCATTCTTTCATTTATACATTATGCAACTTCCCGTGCGGGAGTCGCCTTGGCGACCCATCGGTCCCATAGTCTTTCAATGTTGCTAAACTCTAATCGGAACGACTATGTTGATAGTCTTCCCGTTTCATTGTTGTAAACCATTCATTGTTTCATTGTTGAACGCATAAGGGACTTGAACGTAAGCTTGTGCCTTAGCACGAGCGTAGAGCGCGGTACGAGAGTTCTCGTATTTTTTATGTTCCTTTCCATATTCTATACAAGCATACAAGATGGGATTAATCCCTTAGCTCGGTGCGTTGGGTCATTTATTAGCATGCACGGTGTTATCGCCTAGCGATTTCAGTGATAGTGTCTGTATTATTATGTGTCTAGGCTAAGCAAAGACGGGTTCATCAGAGCCACCCACCTTAGCGATGTACGCATCGGCTGAGCGACACTCCGAGTGCGCCTTTAAAAGTCTAAGTCTGGATTCATCTTGACGGGCCAATGTAAGCTTTGCATCGATTCTTCATCTGGTCGATGCCTTCGGGTCGACGTCTCTCTTGAGTCGTTGCACTTGTCGTTTGAATCGGCGTTCCGCTAGGTCGGAGCGGGTCATTACAATATGTGAATAAAAGCCCAATGATTGTTATTGTGGATAGCTAAGTCATATACCTCACGTATGGGTTAGCTGTACCTTTTTATGGTGGATATCCATCTATGATATGTCGTATTAACCCAAGTCGTTCACATATCAAAAAGTATTTCAAATGCACTTTCTGTTTTATTATATATGTCCATTGCTAGTTGTCTTGTTCACACAAGTTCTTTCCAGTAGTTCTTATGCCTGTTTATTGTTTCCAGTTCATATACATGTTTCATTATTCTCTATTGCATCTCTATATTGTCTAGCTTATTTTGTATCAAGTTAAGTAAATGCAATAGGATTATACTTTGCTCCCTTCCTGACTAGATCGTTGCAGGTGACTTGGCATGCTTCCTACTTTTGCTCTATGGAGCATACGGGAGAGATAGAGATCTTAGAGGTTGACCTTAGATTCTAGATAAATTAGTTAGTTTCTTTTATTTAAATGTTTAGCGGGTTTGTCCCCAAAAATTATTTTAGTGTATTATTTGAGTTATTAATAAAATAGTTATTGTGAATAAGCAACTAGATATGATTTTGTTGTATTTGAGATTGACATTGAGACCTAGACAGCTTACTACCGTCGATGCTGCAGCGTAGGCTGGACTAAGCTACGTACTTGTATTCCAAAAAGTGGGTATGGGTCGTGACATGTTTTTTGGTGGCCCATGCAGGTCTGTTTTTGCAAAATTGTGCAAACTCGTAGTAGTATCTATATTAGTCATACTACTGCAAGCCTGCAATTAGGAAATGCTCATTTATAATTAGGATTATTTTGATTTTAGGAGAATGGCTAAGACCAGGAGTCCCTTATTCAATTTGATTGTTAGGTAGTTAAGATTGCTACATACACCATATGATTTATGTAGGGATTATTTGAATTCTAAACCCTATTAGATATTTGAGGATTTTACTAGGAGGATATACTATTGTATTTTAATACGATAGTATGATCAAAAGTGGGTAGACTATTCGCTTGGTAAATTAGGACTTCCTAGGATTCAATTTCTAATCTTGATCATTGTGCAATTTTATTTTCTGCCTTATCTAAATATCGTCATATCGTAAGGTCCCTATTGCTTGTTTATTTTCCATTGACCATAGTAATTATTTTCTAAGAGTTGATATTCTATTTTTTATCTATTGAGTTTTGAGCTTAACCTGATTCAATTATCCATATATTATATTATTTTCAAGTCAGTTTTTGTTGAAATTCAAGACATACATATTTTTCCTTGATTCTTAAATATTAGAGAAATAAAAATTAGAAATTTTTACTTCTCTTGTGTTCAGTCATTTTTTCTATTGGTCGTTTGATTTTCAAAATTGATACCTAATACCTAATCGATCGTTTGATTTTCAAAAATTGATACTTTCATTTCAAGGATAGATACTTACAATTTTTCTACCATGATCGACTTGTTGAATTTCTAGAAGCTCCTTTAAAAATTATTATGGACAAAGTTTGAAAGAATATTCGGTGAATGGGGACCACGGGTTCGCCGCAGCCAGCAGCGTACTGGCAAGATATGACCCCTAAGTTGAAGTAATTTCAAGTAACCGTAGGTTATCGAATATTATTAGAACTAAGTCCTAATTGTCTTATTTTGATCCTTGAGCTATTATGTCAATACTAGATAGAGTTGATAAAGTATTCGATATCGCACATTTCTTATTTGAGTCATGGAACCAAGTGTTCACTACAGCCAGATGTACACTGGAACGATATGAAGCCTAACCCCAACCAGCAACCCTAGAAATTAAAAGACTATATCTTGCTACCTTTAGCCAAAGATAGAGCTTAGATTATAAATACTAGAGGAATTATTATATGGCAATAGCGTCAAGATGGTTAGTAACCTAAGAGCGTTAGATAGAGTAAGAAGATCTAGGTAGAATGGAAGACCATATCCATACATGATAAGACTAGCCACGAAATGACCAATAGTAGGCCAGGATTAGAAGATTGGCCCATAGAAGTGTGTAACGCTCTAATTCATCCTCAACGTACACTACAAGAAAATGTATTTTCAGCGACATTAGCACTATGTAGTGCAAAGTTAGATTTGTGTTGCTAAGGTATTTTTGCGACATATCTAGCTATGTCGCACAGATGTCGTTGTAGCCTTGTCTGAAAAAGTCTTTGGCAACACGAAATAACCCATGTTGTGGAATGTAATTACTTTTGGTGACATATAATATTTTTATTTAAAATAAGTTTTGGTGACATGTATCTTGTGTGTCGCTGAAAGATGATACATTGGCAACATAACACATGTTGCCAAAAGTCTAGTTTTTATTTTTTATTATAGAAATATTTTTTGTTAGATAATTTGATGTCGCGAAAGCTAATGTAGCCAAATATAAATACACTTCTTGGTACACAATTCGATGTCGCAAAAGCTAATGTAGCCAATATAAATACACATCCATATATACAATTGATACCGCAAAAGCTAATTCATATTTTTATATTTATTATATTAAAATTTATTTTTGCTTATATTCTTACATAAATATAAAATTCTTATTTCTAAAATAACTTACAAACATAGAAATTTGTATTCAAAGAACTTGAGAACAAAGAGCAACAGTTACCGTAAACACAACATGACATCCAATCTAATGTCTTCAAACTTCTCTTTATAAAATAATCCATAATGCAATAGTTTCACAACTTCAAGTAGCTCATTCAAAAATAAACGCATTGTATTACTACACAAAGGTATTGTATTCAAGCTATACAACTATAATTTAAACAAAAAACACATGAATTGAATGTCTTCCCAAAAGATTAGCCTACAATTAATAGATCTCATGATATGAATGTCTTTCCCAAAAATTGGCTTCTTGTCCATATGATCCTGCAAACAAAAATTTAAGAAAAAAAATTGTAAGTAATCATAATATACATACCAAAAGAATGACATATTTAAGGGACTATTTAATTTGCTTATGTACTATTACTCTAGCTTCTCCAAAGTCTTCCCCAAAGTATATGGTCACCTAAAAAATTGAATAATCAGCCACCCTAACCAAGATTACCATGTTGATTCGGCAGCCCACCAATTGTTGCTTACTCTTGCTTAATCTGATTTTAGAACACTAGATATTCATGTAATTCACTTACCAGATCAGGTAACCTTGACAAATTTACAATATTATCCAATATTGAAGTGCTAAACTCAAACTGCCACAATATCATACCATAAAGAAATAACAATAGACTCATTGCATGTTTTACACAGCTCATATATTCATAGGAACATGAATCATACTACTAGAGCTGCTTTGTGGGTCAGATCTATTTTGCACTTAGAGCAAAAAAAAAAAAAATTGTCCTTGAGGTAGTGATGAATTTGGAATGAGGGTAATCCATTAACTTTCCTTTAAGCTATTGCCATATAAATTGTCTGTGTCAAGTGTCGACAACTTAACCCCATATCCCAAATGTTCTTTAGTTGGGATATTACTTATAAGCATCCCTTGTTAGAGGAATTTGCAATATGTTTGTATCATAGTGCAAGTGTCTCTAAGAAGTTGTAAGAAGGAATGTATGGAGCCACAAACCCATTAGAACAACTTGAGAGGACGAACTAGCAATGATGTGGTACAGAAAGAAAGTCTTGTTTTACATGTTTTCTCTTGCAGAAAAAACTTTTATAATATGGTATTATCAAAGTCCAAAAAACAGCTCGTGAACCTCTAATAAAAGCCATCAGGCTACTCCATAAACTAAGAATAACAAGTATCGAGCAAATCAAGTTAACATAATCACATGTCTCGGAATGTAAAAGAAATACCAGTACACGTTTTGGCCAACCTTTTTCGGTGTCTGGTCTGATGATTGAGTCAAAAATTTGGATGGTAGTGTTCCTTCTAAACATGGAAGCATATAATGCTTTCCGTATGTAAATCTAGCTGCTTTGAATAATTTGCATTGACTATATATCATCTTCCTTCTCTGGACAATATTGAGCTTTCCTATAATATTTACCCGATGAATATAAATTAAATATGCATATGACATAAATTTTCAGTCAGTTGCATTATTTCAGATATTTTCTCCGAATAATCTATAATACAGCTATAAGGAATACATATTTGCTATCACCTATAAATAAAGAATCTAGTAACTTCTCATTATGAAATGGTGACTCCAAAATCTAAGGATAGAACTGATCTTTGAGCCCTGCTACACACTGCAATGAAAAGAAAAATGATCAGTCCCCGATAATTCTCTTTTGGTAAGTAAATTAATCAATCATTCTTAATTCAGAGTAATAGTAGTTCTAACTATAAACAACCATCAAATAGAAACCAACCACTTGTTCACAATAGTTTTGAAGTGAAAATTTTAATCATCACCATCATTTTTTTTCTCGTCTAGCAGTGTATAGATCATGACTGCAAGTTGAGAATGCTCCATAAAGCTCAAGTCTATTTTAGTTGCTCTTATTCTATATGAGATCATCTATAAGTTAGTGTCGACATTCAAGCAAGTAAGAGAAGACCTTGCTAAAAATCCTAGAAGGCGACTTGGTGAGTAGAAAATCATACATTTTAATTTGAAACTTTGAATACATGAACAAAATTGAAACTTGGAAAACAATACCAAGGAAAAAAAATTAAAGAATTCACTTATCTCTACTTAGACATGCAGAAAACTTGCAAAAAAAATCGTAAAATATGAAATGCATAAATGAGGTGTCATGCACGTTTATATCTTGTGTTCCTTCATTTTCTTACCTGACAAATGTCATAAATGTACACGAAGTCACCAACACAAAAATAGCGTGTTTATGCTCTATGCATATGAACTTAGAGTATAGATAATGCTACTTCAGTTGAAGAATACAATACATGCCATGCATGTCATAAAACAAGCAACATGTCAGATCTAGACCTCCGTTTTATTGTGCCTCTTATTTTATAACTTTAAACTTAATAATGAAGCAAATATGCATGCTTCAATGTACAAACTAAATTGTTAAATTACTTTATGCATACTAAGTTACTAACATGTCATTCTACTCAAAGCAAGAAATTTATTTCTAACATATGCCATAGTATTTCGATAATATATTTTCTCTAGTGTTCACAACAGAAGATATCAAACACTGTCTAATGGTCAACATCAATGAGTATTAAATAAATTAACAGTTACATACCCATTACATATGCAAGAACAACCAGACACCGGTCCAAGTTTTAGACCCACACCCTATTTTAATCTTAGTCGATCCAGATTTGGATAATGTCAACTTATGGATCCATCTTTGGCACCAAAATTTGACCAACTACAAGAAGCGAACAATAATGCGAAGGTAAAGCTCTAATCTTGAAAATATTTGAATAATACCCAAAATTTAGTTTAGATTCAACTTTGTTGAGTTGTTAGAATGAATAAAATTAATAGAGTTAGCTATCACATTTATGATTTTTCTGGTTCTTTGATAAAAATGATCAAAAGAGTTCTCATCCCAATTCAATCTTTGTTGAGTTGTGCGAAATAATCCAAGACTATAGCCGAGGTTTTTTTAAGGGTTTTATTTTATATATTTTTAGGTTATTATTCAATTAACAAATTATAAAAGTATATTTCCTACATAGGTTCATGTTGTCGAACATATAGTGTCTTTCTGCGACATGTACTATTCATGTCGCCAAACATATAGTGTCTTTCTGCGACTTGTAACATATGTTGCAGAACATATAGTATCTTTCCACGACATGTACCATTCATGTCGCCAAACAAATAGTGTCTTTCTGCGACATGTACCACATGTCGTAGAACATATAGTATCTTTCTGTGACATGTGGATGTCGCGATATGTATAAGATTTTTGGTGGGACTGGTATTTCGATTCCCTCCAGTAAAATTTATGTAGATTCTGGGACATACTAGAACTCATATTGCCAATATATGTAAAAAAAAACTTTTAGAGACATAAAAGACCCTCTGTCGCTAAAATATGTTGCAGAAAATGCAATTTCTAGTAGTGGTAAATTACAAATAGATATCAACGGTCAGACATACTTGCAAGAATTGTATAGATAAGTTATAGGTAAAAAGAAGGGGATCGCTAGTGAACTATTATAGAAATTGGTGAGGTAACTTATAGGAATATAGCATATAGTTTAAGAATTTATCGAGTTGTGGAGGAACTGTGAACCTTCTATAGATAAAGCAATAGGAACCAAGATAGAAGTCTTACCTATAGGATTGTAACCCATCAGGTCATATAGAGAGTGTTGGAGAAGTGGCATATCATTTCTCATCGCCCCATTCTTAGAGGGAGTGCAGGATGTATTCCATGTCTCGTAGTTGAGAAAGTATACGACTGATCCGAGTTATGTGGTCGACCATTCCGAGATCACAGTAGGACCCAGTCTATCATACAAGGAGTAGTCAGTTGGTATCTAGGATACTAGTGAGAAAATGCTTAGAGGGTAGACGATTAGTTTGGTTCGGGTTGCATGGAAGCACCATTCTCTAAGAGAATCTACTTGGGAGCAAGAAGGTTCCATGAAAAATGTTATTCCCATCTATTTGCTGATTCGGTGAGTTTTAGCTAATTATTTTACGATATATATTTTTGCATGGTAGTGTTATTTTAATTTCAATGACAAAATTATCTAAGGTGGATAGGTTGTAAGCTCCATGATTTTTGGATCTTATTTTAAATTTTATTTAATTTATTTAATATATATTTTTAGATTTTTAAATGATATTTTTATATCAATATGACTATAAATGTACTTTTTCGTAGCTTAGATTTTCAGAGCACGAGATATGCCAATCTTTCGAAACGTCCTTCATGGGTTTTGAAATAGACAGGTTTACCTTCAATTTGGTATATCATATCCCATCAAACTTGCCCCCTAATGTTCTTTTGACTTCGCGCAACTTTGTATCAATTTAGGCCAATCAACTATTTACTATAATTCTAGACCTAACTTTCAACTAGAGTTCAGAACTCGATATCGATCAAAACCATTAGGCTCATTAAATGGTTTTGATCCATTTTGAGCCTACGATACACAAGCCAAGGATGTGCCACTCAATCGAGTTCCCATGTGCTATATACTTGCGAATGGCTCATGCGACTCATTGGGTGATTTTTGGATTCTATTTGGACTAGAAGATATATTTGGGCCTAACCTAGTCAATCCCACTCGGTAGAGCTATGATTTGGTGGCCATGACCTAATAGAAATATTTTGAATTATTTTTATAGGATTTTGTACAACCAAATAGGTTTTAAATATATTTTGTAGGTATATGAATGTATTTATACTAGTCTAATATATATATATATATATATATATATATATATATATATATATATATTATATATATATATATATATATATATTAGAAAAGGAGGACTTTATTGATGTATCAGGCACAAAATGTCGAAGACTATACAAGTAAGCGCGCCGAGCACGAAAAGATAGCAAAAATCAAAAAAGGCCAAGGTCTTTGGACCGGAGGAGAGTCCGGGCCCGAGGTTAGGTTAGCGCCTTCCAAAGACGGTCCGGGGAGTGAGTGCCTCCAGATTTTGAGAATTTATCGGAGGGCTTCCTTGATCAGCTGTGGAGGATTGAATTGGCGTCCTTCATACCTAAATTTGTTCTTGTTCTTCCAGAGCACCCAAATACTGGCGGCTGCGACGATCAGATTTCTGTGGGAGACACCCCAGCTGGTGAGGAGATCGCTGAAGCCCCCGGCCCATTGAAACTGCCCGTATCGGCCGGAGAGGTTGTTCCAAAGCTGAGTCGTGAGGTCGCCTGTGAGCAGGATATGTTCTGCAGTTTTCGATCGGTGTGAAGTACAGCAGTGGCACCTGGACGCAAGGTTGTACCCGATGGAGGTGAGGGCATCGTCGGTGGGGAGCTTTCGGCGGTGAGCCCTCCAGATCAGAATAGACCATTTTAGGGGGATACAGGAGGCCAAAAGGGAGCGATCATTGGGGACGGCACTCTGGAGCCTCTCACTACAGCCCTGATAGAGGCCATCGTGAAAGATTCGTCAGAGTTGGGGGTCCACCTCAAGGCGTCCAGGATATCGTTAAGTTTGATATCAGTGGCGGCAAGGCCGGATGACGCCTCCGACCCCAGCCAATCTCTGATGCGGCTCCACCTCCTCCCGGATACGTTGTCCCATAAATCTCGGATCGTATAATTGGAGGGGGCCATCGTCGTAAGATGGAAGACCTCATTGTCGAGCCAGCGTTCATGACGCAGCGACGAGCTGTCGTTCCTGAGCTGCAGGCGTATGAGGGGTTCGGCGAGGTTACGACCATGGAGGACATGGCGCCAGGAAGCCGAAGAACGATTATTAGCGACGGCCGTCGCGGGTGAGAGTGAAGGAAGTATCTGGCCTTCATGAACCGAGTCCAGATGGAATAATCTGATGACAGCTTCTACCAAAACTTCATAGAGCAGGCGTCAATAATGTAAGTGATTCTGCAGAAGCCAAGGCCGCCCTCATCGGTAGGTTCGGCCATCGTGTTCCCGCTGGCCCAGTGGTGCTTATCCTTTCCGTCAAGGTGACCCCAGAAGAAGTTGGCGAAGAGGGACTCTAACGTGGATACAACCTTCTTGGGGGAGAGCAAACTGCCAGGGTGTAGATGGGGATGGAGGATAAGAAATGCTTGATCAGAATTATTTTACCACCGGGAGAGAGAGTCGCGTTGTGCCAACCCTCGATTTTTCTACTGATTTTGTTTACTAGCCCCTCGAAGATACCCGAGCTGGCTCTACCGTAGACCAACGGACACCCCAGGTAAGAGAACGGCGGATAGGTAGTAGAGAAGGAGGTCAGGTTGGTGAGAGTTGCCGAGTGGCTCATGTCGGCTTTGTGATGGGTGTAGATGACGCTTTTGTCCGTGTTGACTCGTTGGCCAGAGCATTTGATGTATTTCTCAAACGTTCTGCAGACCACCTCCACTGACCCGATATCTCCGGAAGAGAAGATGAGGATGTCATCGGCGTAAGCCAGATGAGTGATCAAGGGGCAGCCAGTGGTGGTATGATAGTGGTGGAATCTGGAGGTATTAGCCAAGCTATTCAGGTTCCTGCTGAGAGCGTCGGCAGCGATGATGAAGATGGTAGAGGAAAGTGGGTCTCCCTGTCGAACCCCGCGGGTAGATTTGAAGAAGCCGTCCGCTTGTCCGTTGATGACTGTGGAGAGCCAAGAGGTGCTTACTGATCTGAAGATGACGTCAATCCATGTGTCCAAAAACCCAAAAGCCTTGAACATCCAAATCATGAATTGCCAGTCCAGATGGTCATAGACTTTCTCCATGTCGAGCTTGATGTCAACATTTCCCTCCTGGACAGGAATTTTAAGCAAGTGATCATTTCCTGAGCGAGCAGGATATTGTCAGTAATGTTCCGGCCAAGGACAAAGTCGCTTTGCTCCTCTGAGATTATCTTGGGGAGGAGGGTGGAGAGGCGGTTTGCAATGATCTTGGAAATGATTTTATTGGTGAAGGTGTATAAGCTGTTAGGTCTGAAATCCTTGAAGGTCTCCAGGTTTTTCTTTTTTGGAATAAGGATAAAGTTTGCTCGGGAGATGGATTTGGGGTAGGTCGCTCCTTGGAAGAAGGCAACCGCAGCTGCATGAAAGTCGGATTCGATGATATTCCAGCAAGTTCGAAAGAAGACTCTGGAGAACCCGTCCAGTCTGGGGGCGCTGTGTTCGTCAAGGGCCCAGACTGCCGACTTGACCTCTGTTGGTATCAGCCAGAACAAAACCTGGCTTTGATACCACTCTGTTGGGAAAGAAGCGCGGAAACCTTTCCCCAAACCGGAGAGTACCTGCGAGAGGACCGAACAAACAACGTACGAACCCAAAAAACAAGCACACAAAAACAACCACGCAGACACAGAGAATTTTTGACGTGGAAACCCTTGCGGGAAAAACCACGGGACGATCGGAGTCCAACCCTGAGAAGCCTCCACTAATGGAATAGAAGAATTACACCCTCTACAAACTCCTCCCGATCCAAATCGGATCCCCACAACACTCAGAGACAAGAACAATGATCACAAGGCTACGAAGAACGAGAACGACGAGTAGAGATTACCCGAACACGATCTCCTTCGAAAACGACCTTCAATCCTCCGTCTTCTTCTCCGAAGTTGTAATGGCACTCTTGCCTCCTTCTCTCTCAAACTTGTGTTGTCCAATGCGATAATGCGATCATGAATTAGGGTTGAGAAAACTCAATATATCTCCCTAATCCCGCAACCAACCTGGACCGTTGGATTAGATCCAATGATGAAAACTCATCCAGAAATCCGCTTCAGCCCCCCGACACACAGAGTTCGGCCAGAACTCTGTGTGGGGCAACCAGCACTGGATGGCCAAACCCTGGAACGGCCAGACCGAGTTCGGCCAGAACTCGGCCTGGGACCGAGTTCGGCCCGAACTCGGCAGACTTGGTCCAGAACCCCCTTTGGGGCAGCAGCAGCAGTAACAACTACTCCCGAGCTTCTCCGACATCGGACGGCGCTCGTCGCACTCCGGGATCTTCTCCACATAGGTTGGGAACCCCACCCACTCCAACAAATCTCCCCCTTCACAACTATGGGGAGGACGTCGTCATCCCGACGATCTGCCTGTAGTACTCAAACTTCCCCCTTGGTAGAATCTTCGTGAACATATCAGCTCCGTTGTCATCTGTATACACCTTCTCAAGCTCCGCATCCTTCTTCTCAACCACATCCCGTATCCAATGATACCGGGTCTCGATGTGCTTGGACCGGCTATGAAATGTCTGATTCTTCACAAGATGGATAGCACTCTGACTGTCGCAAAGCAAAGTATACTGCTCTTGCTTCTGTCCCATTTCCTGCAACAGCTTCTTCATCCACAACAGCTCCTTGCAAGCCTCCGTCGCCGCAATGTATTCCGCCTCCGTCGTCGACAAGGCAACACACTTCTGCAACCACGACTGCCACGACACTGCTCCTCCCGCAAACATCATCACGTAGCCTGAAGTCGATCGCCTCGTGTCTACATCTTCAGCCATATCAGCATCGGTATACCCAACCAGCTTTGGCTCGTCACCACCAAAGGAAAGTCTCCAACCAGCAGTGCCCTGAAGATATCGTAGAATCCACTTGACCGCACTCCAGTATACCCTTCCAGGATTCGAAAGATACCTGCTAACCGTACCAACTGCATGAGCAATATCTGGCCTCGTACACACCATGGCATACATAAGGCTTCCCACAGCTGAGGCATATGGAACCCGCTCCATATCTTCCTTTTCGTCCTCGGTAGATGGATACTGCTCCTCAGTGAACTTAAAGTGAGCTGCGAGGGGGGAACTCACTTTCTTCGACCCGTCCATCCCGAAACGCTGAAGTACCCGGTAAATGTACTTCTTTTGGGACAAGTGTAGCAGCTTGGACTCTCTCTCTCGGCTGATCTCCATCCCAAGAATAGTCTTCACTGCGCCCAAATCCTTCATAGAGAAGGCCGCGCCCAGCTGGCGCTTCAACTCCGCTATCCTAGTGGCATTCCGACCCACTAATAGCATATCATCAACATAGAGCAATAAGATGATAAAATCATCATCGGCAAAGTACCTCACAAATGCACAATGGTCCGACGTCGTCCGTGCATAACCATGCTCTCCCATAAACGACTCAAACTTTCTGTACCACTGCCTCGGAGCCTGCTTCAAACCATACAAGCTCTTCCTCAACCGGCAGACCAAATGTGACTTGTCCTTCTCACAGAATCCCTCCGGCTGCTCCATGTACAACTCCTCCTCAAGATCACCGTGGAGGAACGCCGTCTTCACGTCCATCTGCTCGACCTCCAAGTCGAAACTGGCTGCTAATGCTAGCACCACCCGAATAGACGAATGCTTGACGACAGGCGAAAAGATTTCATCATAATCTATGCCTTTCCGCTGACCGTAGCCCTTGACTACCAGCCTCGCTTTGTATCGAGGGCGAGTAGCATCATCCGTCTGCTTCACTCTGAACACCCATCGATTCTTCAAAGCCTTCTTGCCCTTTGGCAACCGCACCAGATCGTAAGTAGAATTGGTGTGCAAGGAACTCATCTCCTCCTGCATAGCTACCATCCACTCCTGCCTGTGTTCGTCTTCCATAGCCTCTGCTAAACTTTCGGGCTCTCCCCCGTCAGTCAATAGCACATACTCATCCGGCGAGTATCTCGTAGATGGTCGACGATCCCTGTTGCTCCTTCTCAGTGGAGCCACTGGTGCTGGCTGTATACCGACAGCCTCCTCCCCTTCAGGAACTACCTCTCCGGCATGCTCATCCTCCTGAGGGACACCCTGACCACCATCAGCAGGCTGATGATCAAGGTTGGGAGCAACTCCATGTACCGGCTCCCCCATAACTGGATCCTCTGCGATGTCCTCTGGAAACTGCTCGAAGCGAAATGACTCTAACTCAGGCAATTCCTCAGCCTCAGAAGGCGTCTCGGAATCCTGAGTGTTGGTCATGGTCTGATCCTCGACGAACACCACGTCCCTGCTTCTGTAGAGCTTTCCTTCCACTGGGTCGTAGAGTCTATAGCCAAACTCATCCCGACCATAGCCGACAAAGACGCATCGCCTCGTCTTCGGCTCAAGTTTGGTCCTCTCGTCCTTCGGTACATGCACGAAGGCCTTACAACCAAACGCCCGCAGGTGATTGTATGACGGCTCTTTGCCGTACCATACTTTGTCAGGCACATCACCCTGCAAAGGAGCACTAGGAGACAAATTAATAATATAAGCAGCTGTGAGAAGAGCCTCACCCCAATAACTGCCCGGCAAGTTTGCTTCTGACAGCAAACACCGCACCCTCTCCATCAGTGTCCTATTCATGCGCTCCGCTACACCATTGAGCTGAGGTGTCTTTGGCGGAGTCTTCTGGTGTCGTATCCCTTGCTCTCTGCAATACGCATCAAAGGGACCGATGTATTCGCCGCCATTGTCGGACCGAACACACAACAACTTCTTGCCCGTCTCCCTTTCAACGGAGGCCTGAAACTCCTTGAAAGTAGACAGCACCTGATCCTTGGTCTTTAAGGCATAGACCCAAACCTTCCTGGAACAGTCATCAATAAAAGTCACAAAGTAAGAAGCACCACTAAGAGATTTTACCTTCATAGGACCGCAGACATCCGAGTGAATCAACTCGAGCAACGCCGGCTTCCTCGAACTTGGGTGACTCTGGAAAGACACCCTACTTTGCTTCCCAGCCAAACAGTGCGTGCACTTCTCCAACTTTGTAGACTTGAGCCCCGGAATCACCTTCCTGTTCACCAAGTAGCTCATCCCCTTCTCGCTGATATGGCCGAGCCGCCTGTGCCACAACTCGGTAGACGCGTCACTGACTGCGTTCACCTCCTGTGCCCCCTCTGCGCTCCCCTCCATATAGTAGAGACCGGACTTCTTGCTTCCTCTGGCAATCACCATCGAACCTCTGAAAAGCTTCCACTGACTATTCCCGAAGAGACTGAAGAATCCCTCGTCATCCAACCTTCCAACCGACACCAGGTTGAAACGGATATCAGGGACATGACGAACATCCTTGAGAACAAGAACCGCACCCGTCTTCGTTCTCAAATGCACATCTCCAACGGCAACCGCCTTCGACACATCTCCGTTGCCCATCTTCAACACGCCACAGTCGCCTGTCGTATAAGTGGCAAACAGTGCCCTATTGTGAGATACATGTGCTGAAGCCCCTGAGTCCACCAGCCAAGAATTATCATCGCAGGCGAGGTTAGTAATGACCTCATCACCTACGACGATCACATCGCCTCCATGCACCGAGGTCGCCGCTGTAGTGTTCTCTTCTTGCTTCCCCTTGTCGCCCTTCTTCTCTCTCTTCCAAGCGAAATAATTCCGCTTGATATGGCCCTTCTTACCGCAATGGTAATACTCTGAGTCCTCGTACCGACCCTTGGACTTCCTCCTGCTCTTGTCTCTGCCACCACCTGGACCCCTGCTTTTGCCACTTCCGTGGCTCTCTGAAACAAGTGCCTCTGAGTGGTGGGATGTGGATAAAGTGCCCTGAGAACGTCTCCGCATCTCTTCATTCAACACCCCGCTCTTGGCAAACTCCAGACTGACCACGCCCTCTGGAGCAGAAGCGATCATAGATACTCGTACGGTCTCCCACGAGTCTGGCAATGTACACAGCAGCCACAGTCCCTGAACTTCGTCGTCGAACTTGACTCCCATAGAAGATAGCTGGTCAACCACGCCCTGGAAATCACTCAAGTGATCCGTAATAGACGTCCCATCCTTGTACCGCAGACCCATCATCGTTCGGATCAGGAACAACTTGTTTATCCCGGCCTTCTTCGCATACAAGGATTCCAGCTTATCCCACAACGTCTTCGCGTGCTCAATATTGGCAACGTGGTTGTACACGTTCTCATCAACGAACTGCCGTATGTACCCACACACCTGTATGTGCTCGAACTTCCAGTCCTCCTCGGATTTATCACTGGGCCTCTCGGTTACAAACACAGGTAGATGCAGCTTCTTGACAAATAGCAAATCCTTCATCTTGCTCTGCCAATAATGATAGTTTGTGCCATTAAGGTTCACCATGCGCACCGGCTTCGCGTCCATCTCTCCTCTCTGGTTCCTCTGTCAACTCCTGACACCCTTTGAACCCAAAGCTCTGATACTACTCTGTTGGTATCAGCCAGAACAAAACCTGGCTCTGATACCACTCTGTTGGGAAAGAAGTGCGGAAACCTTTCCCCAAACCGGAGAGTACCTGCGAGAGGACCGAACAAACAACGCACGAACCCAAAAAACAAGCACACAAAAACAACCACGCAGACACAGAGAATTTTTGACGTGGAAACCCTTGCGAGAAAAACCACGGGACGATCGGAGTCCAACCCTGAGAAGCCTCCACTAATGGAATAGAAGAATTACACCCTCTACAAACTCCTCCCGATCCAAATCGGATCCCCACAACACTCAGAGACAAGAACAATAATCACAAGGCTACGAAGAACGAGAACGACGAGTAGAGATTACCCGAATACGATCTCCTTCGAAAACGACCTTCAATCCTCCGTCTTCTTCTCCGAAGTTGTAATGGCACTCTTGCCTCCTTCTCTCTCAAACTTGTGTTGTCCAATGCGATAATGCGATCATGAATTAGGGTTGAGAAAACTCAATATATCTCCCTAATCTCGCAACCAACCTGGACCGTTGGATTAGATCCAATGATGAAAACTCATCCAGAAATCTGCTTCAGCCCCCCGACACACAGAGTTCGGCCAGAACTCTGTGTGGGACAACCAGCACTGGATGGCCAAACCCTGGAACGGCCAGACCGAGTTCGGCCAGAACTCGACCTAGGACCGAGTTCGGCCCGAACTCGGCAGACTTGGTCCAGAACCCCCTTTGGGGCAGCAGCAGCAGTAACAACTACTCCCGAGCTTCTCCGACATCGGACGGCGCTCGTCGCACTCCGGGATCTTCTCCACATAGGTTGGGAACCCCACCCACTCCAACAACCTCTTCCGCGGAGGGGAGGGTCAAAAGCTGTACGTTGTCAAGATTGCTAATCAGATTGGGGATCTTGTCCAGGAAGTCCTCATCCATAACCACCATGTCTTTGGAGAATAATTTGGTGTAGAAGTTGGCGGCTGTCGTTTGGATGCTCAGCTGGTCTTTGAGTAATATGTCGTTATCATCCGATATTTGGTGAAGATGAAGCTGATGTCTACGACCTTTGACGCAAGCGTAGAAGAAGCTGGAATTTTTTTCTCCCTCGATATCCCATGTTAATATGGCTTTCTGCTTCCAGAATTCTGTTTTGACCTTCAGCCTAGACTTGAGGAGCACTTGGGTTAGGTTGAGTGCGACATGAGCCTCAGCCATGCGTTCCGAGGCGAACCAAATCTCAGCACTAGTGACGTCATGCCCTGCCGTCTTTATCTCTTGGAAGATGTTGCCAAAAACGAGTTTGCTCCAAGTGGTAAGAGCGCTCTTGGTAGCTTTGAGTTTAGTGGCAACTTGAACCAAGGGGTCGGGGTTGCTCATCGAGCTCCAGGCCTCGGACACAACATTTCTGAATTGAGGGTGGTGTCTCCAAAAGTCTAGGAAATGAAAAGGTTTCTTGATCCGGTTGGAGTTGTTGCCGATCTTGGTAAGAAGCGGGGAGTGGTCCGATTCGGTGGTGTTAAGGTGAGAGAGGTTGGCGATGAGATCCATGTCGGACCACCGGTGGTCTACCAAGACTCGATCAAGATGGGAGTATTATCTTCGGACGCCTTTCTGCATGTTATACTAGATGAAAGCGTTACCAGAGTAAGGGAGGGAAGACATGTGGGCCTTAAAGATAAAGGTGTTGAAGTCATTCATGCCCAGTTGTGGGGGAGGGTGACCCCCAGATATCTTCTTTCTGCACGAGATCGTGTTGAAGTCTCCAAGGCAGAGCCAAGGCAGGTTATTGAGGTGGAGGTGGGTGTTCAACAGGGTGTCCCAGAGCAGCTTATGATTGGAGAAGTCGTAGCTGCCGTGGACAGTGGAGAGGAGGGAACTGGACGGGAGAGTAGGGTGCTCCGGGTGCGCCACCCAGCAGGAGAGAGCCTGTTTCAAATCCTGAATGATACCGAATTTACAGTCGGAGGAGAAGAGGATCCAGATGTCATGGCACCCGGCGACGGCTTCGTGGAAGCCTAGTTGAAGCTGGATGGATTTGAGTTTTCTCTGGAGGATTTTGGGTTCTATAATCACTAGAATGTCGACCCAGTGGGTTTTCTTGAGGCTCATTATTCTTCTCAAGGTCGGTTTATTGGCTAGTCCTCTAACGTTCCACGAGAGGATGTTAAGCATTGTGGTGGTTGCAGGAGGGGTTTGTTGAGCTTTGTGGCTGACCGAGTGGTCATGGCCGTAGGCTCTTGGGAGTGTTTTTTCTTCTTGTTGTGGGAGTTTTTTGGAGCTCTCGAGGTCGTAGCTGAAGTCGACGCCTCGGGAGGACCGATGGCTAGGAGTCTAAGATCATTCAGAGGGAGGAGGTAGCACCTATTTCGATCTTAGCCAGCGTGCAGAGAGGTTGTTGGGGTCCAGGAAGCCGGCATCCGTGGCTTGCCGGAGTCTGTCTTCAGGAACGATGCTTGAGGGGGCCAGGTCATTCGCGGAATCCCTTCCGGGGGAGGGAAGAGGGTGCGGTATCGGCTAGGGCGGGGAGGAGGATCAATGACAACTGATTTTTTGCCGCTGAGACAACACGAATCGGTTGTTCGTCGGCGGCCTGATCTCTATCGGCGGGAGGGGGCTTGCCAGGATGAGCGCCTTCTTGTACGATGTCTGTAGGGGAAGAGGTGAGTATATCGAAACTGTTGTTGAGGATAATGGCCGAGGATGTGCTCGAAACTGTTATCGTAGAACTTTGATCTCTAGGATGTGAGCTGCTTCTCCCAAGTCCTATATATTAAACTGTTTGGATAAATATACCCTTACATAAAATAACCCATTCATATTGTTTTCAATGAGCAAGGGGCCATCCATATAAAATTCTAGGAATACCACCACGTTTCTGTCACACTTTTTGTATACACAAGATTCATCCGGATATTGATCAAATCCATAGGATTTTATCACCAGATCAAAATGGATGTTCCAAGATCAAGAAGCTTACTTAAGTCCATAAATGGACTTCTTGAGCTCACAAACAAGATGCTCTCGACCCTTTTCAGTGAACCAGCCTGGTTGCTTCATATAAAATTTCTCAAGGCTTCCATTAAGGAAAGCTGTCTTAACATCTATTTACCAAATCTCATAATCGAGACGAGCTGCAATAGATAAAAGAATCTAGATAGACTTAAGCATAGCTACTGGCGAAAAGGTTTTCTCATAATCAATGCAACCAGTTGGGCTTTAAAGATTTCAACATTACCATCTGCTCCTCTTTTTCTCTTATAGACTTACTTGCATCCAATAGCTTTTACACCAGTGGGTAGTTCTACAAGCTCCTCGACCTTATTAGAATCCGTTAATTCTATTTTCGACATCATCATTTTTTGCCAAGATTCTGTATCTTTATCTTGGAGTGCTTCATTATAGTTGCAGGGATCATAATCTTGTTTCTTAGGGACAAAGTCTGACGACTCTCCTAAGAATATAAATTTGTTATGTTGTATCACAACCCTCCCACTATGACGAGGCACTATATGTTATAGTGCAACATTTATGACACGTTGTACAATTACTTATGGTTCATCCTCTTATACTGTTGGTATTGAAGTATTAGGTGTCTCTCCTCACAATTCTTCTAGAGTACTCTACTTATGGGCTTATGGTTCATTACATAATTTTTCTCTAGGAATCGGGCATTGTTGCTAACAATAACCTTCTGATCCTTAGGACTAAAATAAACCTCCTTTCGTGCCTTTTGGATAGCCAACAAACAAGCGTACTTCTATACGAGATTCCATTCAACATATGTGTTGGACTACCCCAAATTTAGCATATGTGCTGGACTACCGCAAATTCAAACATGTTTCAGACTAGGCTTTTGCCCAGTCCACAGCTCTATAGGAGTAATAGGTACTAACTTAAAAGTTACCAAGTTCAGAATATAAGCTGCAGTCTCTAAGGTATATTCCCAAAATGAATCTAGCAAATCAGAATAATTCATCATTGATCTAACCATCTCCTTAAGAATCCTATTCTTTCTTTCTACTGCACCATTATGTTAGGGTGCTCTAGGTGTAGTCAATTGGGATATAATCCCAGCCTCTGATAAGTAATTCCTAAACTCTCCAAAAAAAATTACTCACCACAACGATCTGAACGTAATGACTTGATACATTTTCCATGACGTTTCTTCGTTTCAGCCTTGTAATCTTTGAATTTCTCAAAGCACTCAGACTTACGGAGTATCAAGTAAAGGTATCCATACCTTGAATAATCATCAATAAATGTGACAAAATATTTAAAGCCACCTCTACCCTGGATAGACATTGGCCCACACAAATCCGAATGAACCAATCCTAACACATCTCTGGCCCTATACCCCCTTTGCCCTAAAAGACCTTTTGGTCATTTTACTTTCCAAACAGGATTTATAGACTGAAAGTGCTTCCACCTCTAATGAACTCAAAGGTCCATATGTAACCAGTCTTTGAATCCTTCTTAAGTTAATATGTCCTAATCGCAAGTGCGAAAGATACGCTTGTTTCATACAAGAAGATACTCTTCTCTTATTTAAATTAGAAGATGTATTATTCATTTTTATAAGTTGCATTATTGGTGAAATAGGATTAATGATATATAAATTATCTTCTAATGCACTAGAACGGATAAATTGCTTATATTTGCGAATAATAATATTATTATTAAAAAAAATTGAATATCTATTCTTAGAAATCAAATTCTTTCTAAGTAAAACTGCAGAAAGATAATCTCTTAATGTCAAACACTTATTTCTACCAAAAGATAAAATAGTATCTCCTACTACAATAGCTGCAACTTTTATAGCGTCACCCATGAATAAGTATATCTCTCCATCACTAAGCCATCTGGTTTTCTGGTATCCATGTAATGAATTGTAGACATAATTAGTGGCTCATATATCTACATACTGGGTGCTGGTAGATAACACCCTAAACATGTTTTAACTACTAGTAAATGAGATATACCTTCTTTGTCCCCTTATTTGAGAAGTGAACATTCACTCTTCCAATGTCCTAACCCTTTGCACTTGAAACACTTGTCTTTCATCTTTTTCACAGTGCCATGAGATCTCATGCCCTTCTTTACTAAATTTGCTTATTTCTGAATGTTATTCTTCTTCTTACAATCTTTTGGATTAGAAGTATAAGCCTTTTTAGTAACATAAAAATGATCATTCTGCCTAAAGAGGGCTTCAACATCCTGTAGTTCTTTCGTAAGTTCTGTTAAACTATATAGCCTTTTGTTCATGTTGTAGATAAGTCAAAATGAGCCAAAACTTTTAGGCAGAGTCCCAAAAATGATATGGACTTCGTTTTCCTATCGATTTCAGCTCCAAGGATTTCCATCCCTTATTGGCGTTCCTTCAGCCATGGTCATATCCATCAAAGTCTTTTATAGTGAACTGCTAACTGCCCTACTCTGATGTTCGAAAAGTTCTTTGAGGTTATACATTATGTCATAAGTTGTGGCCATAACATGATGTTGATGTTGCAGCATATTTGATATAGATGCCATAATGTAACATCGTATCATCTCATCTGCCTTTATCCACTTCTTATGTCACTTTGGTCTCTTCATCATAATCAATATCTGGCTTAGGTGGGCATTCCTTATTGAGTACAAATTTTTACTTTTCAACAGTTAATACAATATCCAAATTACGTTTCCAGTCAATGTAATTAGGCCTAGTAAGTTTGTTTTCTTTAAGAATCACCATAAATTGGCTAAAAGAACCCATTTTGAAATCCTGAGAATCACATAATTAAATATTATATAGGGTAAAAACTTTTTGAACTAAATAAATATTGATTTTCTCAAAATTTAAAAAAATCACCAATACCTTAAACACCATGAATTTAGTATGCCACGATAGTGCGAACGTATACAAATTCAATATTTAGCTAAGGAGGTTTTCTCTATTAATTTTACGATCATGTCAACCTAACTTTATGACAAATAAAGTTAAATTGTTGGTATTACTTTGGTCCTACAAATAATAGTAGTGACTCCGGTGGGGAGGATATCATTATTTGTATCTAAATGAATATCATTACTTAATACTAAGTCTATTATTTCGTAGTGAGTTCCTTCAGATGGAGAAGTGAACACACACTAGATAACCTTCTAAAATTATCCAAAGAAAGTTTGTACTGGTGACGCATAATTAGACTCATCCAATATGGAGGAAGATACTAAAGCCAACACGTATGTGTAATTACATCACCTACAAACCAGTAACGAGGACCATGAGATTTATTCTAAATAAATTCCCTCTTCCACTTAGTTATTTAACAATGAGAACTTTCTACTAGTTGATTTATGTCCATGTTGTCCATTATTAATGTGGGCTCCATTTATAATAAACATTTACAAACAACAAACATGCATAACAGAATAAGCAAATATAACAATAAAAGAGAAATAAAATTCCAACTATTATGGTCATATATTATGCTGCTTCCTCAATTGTGTTAAATCCAGAATATTGTACTGTATAGAGATATTCGAGGTTCGACCTGCCCGGTCAGGTCATGGGGTTTGGTGCAGCGCCCAGATTTTTTAATGGTTTTGGCTGTCAATTTCTTCATCGAAAATCATTTGACTACCTCCGGATTGCTGAAAACAACATCTTGTCCCACTCAGAAAAAGCCACCACCGCCATCACGACAGACCCTTTTTTTTAAAGTACATCAATTCAATGACTCTTGAAGGAGTTTACATATAATCTAGATTGAAAAAAAATCAAATAAATGAGCATGGTCAACCCTCATAATTTTAATTACATCCCAAAAGAATAAAAGTTACGACAAGCTGTGCGTTTAAATCACAGAAACAAAAACATGTAATCGGTCGTAATAGTTGGATCTATGATGTCCACAAAATCGAGTCAGAACGGATCTACCAACTATTTTTTGACACAAGTTTTATTAGACAATCTAGATTTATCAATCGATATGCAGATCCAATACATGCTCTAATCCTAATTGATGGAACTACGAATTGATACATACGATAAAACTGTGCCCATGCGACAGACAATTTGTCGCATAACGACTCCTCATCCATGCATCAACACTACAAGAAAAAAAACCTTTTACAATGTTCCATCTACAACACTTCCTATAAACGTTATTAAAATGTGGGGTCTTCTACAACCTTTATAGTAAAAACGTTGTAAAATGCCCATGCAAACAACGTTTTATATACAAACGTTAAGGCTTCAACAATGGTCATTCACAAAAGTTGTGTATTACCGTCTTCAACAACATTTTATTAACATTGTAATATTTATTAATTTTGATAACATTTATTTTAAGTTGTCAAAGTTATTTATTATGACAATGTATTTAAAATATTGTGAAAATGTCATGTTCAACAACGTTTATCAAACGTTGTAAAAAAATTTATATTTTACAATGTTTGTTTGATGTCGTAAAATTAATTTTATTTTACCACTTTTTATAAACTTTGTGTATGTCATATCATTTTACAATGTTTAAAAAATATTGTAAAAGGATTATATTTAACAACTTTTATAAAACGTTGTAAAAGAAAGTGATTTCACAATGTTCAGACAATGTTATAAATTTATATTTAGAATATTTATAGGATCATATTATTTGAAATGTTGGTCTTATTAGGTGAATACCTCACTTGGTAGCATCTCGAGATTAAATGGATATGTCATGTGCTGAAACTCATCCCTTCCACGGCTTCGAAAGACAATCATAATAATTTAATAGCTTCTTGCCTATTGTAATCTTTATTCTTGTAAAAATCATGAGTCCTCAACCTCCATTTTACTCTTTAAAATGCTGCTTTAGCTTAGATTATGGCATATATTAAAATAATGAATCATTAAAAATATCTAACAACTATCCTAATTTCTAAAGCTTAATCAATGAGATAAATAAGTTTTCTTCATTTATATTCTTTTACAACTTACTATACTTTTACACCCTTGATGATTGGATTCTTTTATTCAGTTATATTTATTGAATTGACTGGGAAAGAGACTCCCAACATCGATATCTGTTAGTATCGGTAGCGACAAAATCAGACTAGGAAAAGCCAAAATATATCAGTATCAGTCATATCGTATCGGTGTTGGCCTACTGTAAATTATAGGTTAAATGATTTCAAGTCTAAGATGGAGGGATGATCCCGACTTGACCAACCTAAGGGTTGTCTTTTGATCTTTGGCAAACACGATCTTCTTGATTGATATTCTCAACTTTCTTCTTAGTATACTAAGTACTGAAGGAGCTGATTGCTCTCCTTAAAGCATGGGGACCAGCCAATTTCAGAAGAATTATATAAAGGAAGCAGTCAAGGTTATGAAAAGCGCTAGGCGCTAGTCGGACGGGCACCTTCCGCGTAGCGCCTAACCTGCCTAGGCGGCCGCCTAGATCTAGGCAGTTCAAAAAAATAAAAAAAATCAACAAAATCTACTAAAGATTACAGAAAAATCCATAAAACTCCAAGACATGTTTAGTCTGGCATCATGGGGACTAGGCGGGGCACCCAGCGCCTAGCGCCTAGGAGGCCGCCTTTTGGAATAGAGGAAGCAGTATTGATGCCCCTAAAACTTGAAGTAGATTGGTGTGGATCATTTTCAAATTAATCCATGTACAAAAAATTATCTTTTTCAGGATACGTCTGTTAAAGAACATTTAACTTATGAGATGCTTGACATGTCTGAACTGATCAACATCATACATGTATTTTATATTTATGGTATAAACTTGTCTATTAGTTATCTTTGTCGGTGGAATACAGAAAAGGTGCTCCAAGTAATTCAGAAATTTTATTCTTTTTCATCTTTTGATACACCAGTGGTATAATTTTTGGAACGCATAGGTCATTCTATATAAGGAAACTTTTGTAGGCTTCTTCACAACCTTAAATCACAAGGTTAACTTTTTAAATGCCAAAGCTATAAAGCTCTTCGATCTTGAGGATTGGCTTAAGAAGGAAGTATGTGATATGAAAAAAGAAAACACTATATTGATAAATATATTTTTATGTTTCTATTATAGTTATTCCCAGATCTCGATCCTGTGTTGGTTCAAGAATTAAGTATTGGTATTGATAGACCAAGTAATCGTGCAAATATCTTACTCCCCATAAAGTGTATAAAATGATTAGAGATTTCAATATTTCAATCATATATGTTTGCTCAATTTCATTTTTGAGTCCCCGTTAAGATATTACAAGTGAATCAACTGAATAATATCATGAATTTATTTAGATTTTTTTAAATAGATAGAGATTTAAATTATATTAGAATATTTTAAATATGATATGAATATATTTTTATTATGGTTTATTATAAATATATATTTTGAATCTTTGATATGTATTTAATTAGATAATACCATTTAGTTATTTTAAATATGTCACGATCCGCTACCCAAATTGTTGGGCCGGGCCGAGTCATGTCCAGCCTATGCTTGAGATAAAGCGCAGTAAGCTATTTTAGAGATAACAAGATAAGACTAAATGTGCTAACAGTTCTATAAGTGAAGAAGAGTCATAAATGCACCAAACACAAAAGTCATCTCATATAATAATAAGTCCAAGTACAAGTCTGAAATGTAAAACTGGATTCAGGTCCAGTTACAAAATACGTAGTCTGATATATGACTACACTAAATATCCCGAGCAACTACACAAACTAGACGAGGTTCCCCGCAGGTACATCCTCGTAAGACAAAGCCTGGTCCTCGGCAGTAACTCCATAATATGGGTCACAGAGCAACTCCTCCTCAGTAAGAATACCTACAACGTTATCCTGTCAGGACGGGAGCAAGTACTGATTCTAGCAAACTAAATATACGAAGCATGAACAGGAATGTAATAAACTGGAATCATGGAATATCATGGTTTAATTGGTTCTTTTTAGAAATAACAACATATAGTTTAAAAGTTTAAAATCGTAGTATATACGTGAATCGGTCAATAGATGAATAGGATGTACAGTGGCACATATCAAGTTTTTTTGGTATGCACATACGTGCACGAACGGCATCGGTGTATATCCATACACAAACGCGAGATCAGAACCTACGACAAAGTTACATATAGAATGTTACCGTGTGCGGTAAATACATACGGAGAAGGGGGTCATGTTCACGTACACTACTAACAGTTTTCCCTTAACCTGTTATTTAAACATGTGAGAGATATAAAACTGTCCTAAACATGGCAGAGACTGAAAGTAATACAACATGCAAAGTTTTAACTTGCTACCCCAAGGATCAGCATTTAACATGGTTGGTAAATCACAGCTTATTGTTATAGCAGTATGTAAAGTTTGTAGAAAGTACTTACCTTTAGCAAAGCAAAGTAGCGATAAAAATACTATAGATGCCTGGTGAATCGTCACTGTAGAAATAAATACATAACTTAGTTTTTATACTAAGTTAAACACTAAAACACTAGTGGTGCAATACGACTTTCTAACTAGTCACCTAGCCAAATGGTGACTTTAGCATAGGAGACCAATGTAGGGTAACACAAATACTCAAACTAACTTCCTAGGCCCTTTACACTAGTGCAGGGTAAGGTCCAATAAGTCTATAACTCAAAACAACACAAAACACTGAAAGTCGTAATTATTCAATAAATAAATCAAACTGTACACTATATTTCAACAATTTTTAAGATAGACAAAAAGCTCAATTTTGCATAAATTAAAGTACCAAAATGATCCTTGTTAATTATAGAAATTTATACTAATTTTTCTGGGATTTATAAACCCTCATAAATATTTATTAAAAATCAGCAAACATAAATATACTGAAAATGAGTTCTGTTTTCCTATTTTTATAAAATACCAACAGCACTTAACAAATACAGAAAAATTATAATAATTGTCTAAATTAACAGAGTATTTAAATATAATTTTTCCCATATTTTTACAGCATTTAGAATATATATAAAATTCAAACCAGCAAGCAACAGTTTCTGGAAAATAATTAATTAATTATTTACTATTTTTGTCCATGTATTCGAATTGAACCGAAGTCCAGATACAGGACCCAGAGCCATGAATCAAGTCCAATATGACTTGTACAGACTCTGAATGTATTAGACACAATTGAGCCCAAAGACCCATGCTAGGTTTGGACAACAATTGGCCATAACAAATAAAATACAGGAATTTAATAATATATTTTTAAATGATAAAATATACAAGTCACAAAATCTATAAAAAATAACTTGTGAATTCTACATAACAATATTTTGTACAAGGTAGAATTTCAAATACATATAAATATATAACTATAATATTTATATATATACATATAAAGATATAGATATTTATATATATATATAATGGATATATATACATATATTAAATACACATATATATATATATATATATATATATAGATATATATATATATATATATATATATATATATATATATATATATAGATTATATATATATATAGAAATATCGTATACATTTATAATAGTATGTATATAATATATTATACACATGAACCCATATATACATATATACATATTTATACATAAATACATATATGTATTATTACACTTATAAATAAAATATCAATAGAAATATATATATATATATATATAGATAATAATATATATAATATATATATATATATAATATATATAGTTATATATATATAATTTTTTTACCAAATATAATATATATATATATATATATATATATATATATATAGATATATTATTATATATATATATATAGATATAATATAATATATATATATATATATATAATATATTATTATATTTGGTAAAAAAAAATATATATATATAAATATATAATATATATTATATATAATATATTATATATAAAAAAAAAAAAAAAAAAAAAAAAAAAATATATATATATATATATATATATATATATATATATATATATAGATACAAATAATATATATACAAATACTGTATATACATATAACAGTATATATATAAAATATATATGTACTTAAACACATACATACAGATATATATAGAACAAATACATTTATTTATGACATATATATATGTATATATATAGATATATATATATATATATATATATATATATATAATATATATATATAATATATATATATATATAAATACATTTATACATATATATATATATATAAAATAAAATAAAACAAAAAGAAAACAAAAAAAGAAAACAAAAACAGAAGGAAGGGGGGTTCGAACTCGGCCCAGGGGGGTCGGGTTCTTGGGCTCGATCGGGCTGGCCAGGGGGTCAGCCCGAGCTGTGTGTTAGGGGTAGGGTTTGGTTTAGATTTATTTAGGTTTAGGTGAATGGGTTTTAAACCCGATAAATCAAATCCGAACCCGTTAGTTAGTTCGAATTTTATTCTCGTATCCTCGTGTCCTGACAGTTAGGGACACGAGTCTTGTATCAGTGCCAAGCATGACACGCACGAGTCCTAATATGCGTGTCCGAGCACAGGGTTGGGGTTGTCGTGTCCGGGCGAACCACGTGTGTCGATTTGAGACATGTACGACACGAAACAGAGGTGGATACGTACGTGTCCGGCGCTTGGGTTGCTGTCGAGGAGGCGATCGGGGGTTGTAGGCGTCGTGGCGGTGGCGCTGGGTCCGTCTCGACGTGGCACATCGAGTGGTGGCGGTGGTAGGCGGTGATGGTCGCTGTGGGGGACGGCACTGCACTCGCCGGAGTTAGGGTTAGGGTTTAGGCTCTCGTCGGGGACGAAGGGGTCGGGGTGGTCGAGGGTGAACTAGGGTTAGGGTTTAGGGTCTGGGGGTTATTTATAGGGGAAAAGGAGGTCGGTTGGGGCTGTGGGCTGGCCGAAAATAGCGGGAAAGTCGGTGGTCGGTCGTCGGTAGCTGGCGGTCGTCAAGAGCAGTTGGGAGGAAAGAGAGAGAACGTGGGGGGGTAGGTAGGTTAGCAGCTAGGTCCTTAGGATTTAGGAATTTGCATAACAACCCCAAACCAAATAGTTTGCAAATATCATTTGCAAACTCCTATTAAAACAATTAATTCATTTGCAAAACGATACTAAAACAAATTTAAATATTACAAAACGATATTAAAATAATTCAGATGATATATTTTAACTTAAAAACTATTTAAAAATTATCTAAAAATTCTAGAAAAATTTCTAAAAATCATAATAATTATTTAAAGCTAAATATGTCATTAGCAACTAATTAACACTAATTAAAATCAAATTTGAAAAACAGGGGCTGACAAGTCTTCCTTCCTTGAAAAATTTTGTCCTCAAAATTCACAAGGATTGAAGACCCTACAATTTTTCTAACATAGCAAGCAATACAACAAATGACTAAGGCTACGATCGAAACTAACCTCTAAGGTATCAAACGGGAACAGGTGGTTCCCTCGCAGCGGTTGGGTTGAACAAGTAAGGATATCTCTCCCTCATGTCCGACTCCCTCTCCCAAGTAGATTCACCCGAAGAGTGACGGCTCCAAGCTACTCGTACTAAGGGTATGACCTTGTTCCTCAACCTCTTCTCCCTCCTGTCCAATATTTCCACTGGCTGCTTAGTAACTGCAAGGCTTGGTCTGATCTCCAACTCTGAATGATCTAGCACATGGCTGGGGTCCGGAACATATCTTCTCGGCTGGGATACGTGAAAGACATCGTGAACTCCTGCTAGGTTGGGTGGAAGTGCAACCCTGTAAGCTACCTCTCCGATCCTGCCAAGTATCTCGAACGGCCCGATGTATCTGGGGCTCAGCTTCCCTCCTCGTCCGAACCGGATCGTCCCTCTAGTAGGTGATATCTTCACTAGTACCATATCACCGTCTGCGAACTCCATCGGTCTGCAACTAGCATCGGCCCAGTATTTCTGCCTGTCCTGAGCTACTCTGAGCCTGTCTCTGATCATTCTGACCTTCTCTGCTGCATCCGTGATCATCTCTGGCCCAAGCATAACTCTGTCTCCAATATCGTCCCAAAAGAGCGGTGTACGGCATCGTCGTCCATATAGTGCCTCGAAAGGAGACATACCGATGCTGGTTTAGTAGCTATTATTGTATGAAAACTCTACCAAGTGCAGATGGCTCTCCCATGATCCGCCAAAGTCCAGCACACAAGTCCTCAGCATGTCCTCCAGCGTCTGTATTGTCCTCTCGGACTGCCCATCTGTCTGCGGGTGGTACGTCGTACTGAACTTGAGCCGACTGCCCAACTCCTCCTGCAAGCTCCTCCAGTAGTGGGACATGAATCTGTTATCTCGTTCTGACACGATGCTCACTGGTACTCCGTGCAAGCGAACTATCTGCTGCATGTATAGCTCCGCCAACTTCTTGGTGAAAAGCCCCACCTTGAAGGGTATGAAGTGCGCACACTTCGTCAGCCTCTCCACGATGACCCAAATGGCATCCTTTCCTCCTTGGGAACGAGGAAGCCCTGAGACGAAGTCCATCGTAATGTGTTCCCACTTCCACTCGGGAATAGGTAACGGCTGTAATAGACCAGCTGGCCTCTGGCGCTCTGCCTTGACCTGCTGGCAAACTAGGCATCTCAAAATGAAACGTGATACACCCCTCTTCATCCCGTGCCACCAAAGATGTTCCTGCAAGTCACGGTACATCTTGTTAGCACTCGGGTGAATAGAATATCTCGATCGGTACGCCTCCTGCAAGATTGCCTCTATCATCTCTCCCTTCGGCACGCACAATCGGCTGCCATGCCTTAAGGATCCATCCTCTGCTACGGTGAAGTCATCCAGCAATCCAGCTAAAGCCTGGGCTCGAAGTCTGCGAAGGCTCTCATCTGTAGACTGTGCCTTCCTGATCTGCTCCATCAAACCTGACTGTATGTCAAGTGCCATCATCTGTATCACTGATTCTGGCCGAACTATCTCAATACCAAGCTTCTCCAGATCTTTTCACAAATACCGATCTATCATCAGATACCATGCCATCGGATGCCTCCTCAGCGCATCCGCCACCACATTTGCCTTTTCGTGATGATACTGTAAATTGATGTCGAAGTCTTTCATCAACTCCAACCATCGTCTTTGCCTCATATTCAGCTCTTTCTGCGTGAACACATACTTCAAGCTCTTGTGGTCAGTAAAGATTTCTACACGCTCTCCGTATAAGTAATGTTTCCATAACTTGAGTACAAAGATCACCGCAGCTAACTCTAGATCATGGGTCAGATAGTTCCGCTCATGAGTCCGTAATTGCCTAGATGCATAAGCAATCACTTTTCCATGCTGCTGTAGGACACATCCTAGCCCCTTTCCCGAAGCATCGCTGTATATGGTGAAACCTCCAGATCCTGAAGGTAATGTCAGAACTGGAGCAGTCGTCAGCCTCCTCTTCAGCTCCTCAAATGCTGCCTGGCAGTCCTCTGACCAGATGTACTCTGCGTCCTTCCGTGTCAGCTTCATCATGGGTTCAGCTATCCTAGCAAAGTCCTGGACGAACTTCCTATAATAGCCGGCTAAACCCAGAAAGCTCCTGATCTCTGAAACTGACGTCGGCGCCTTCCATGTCTCAACTGCAGCAATCTTCCTGGGATCCATCGAGATCCCTCTCCAGTAACTACATGATCGAGAAACTCCACTCGGTCTAAAAAGAACTCACACTTCGACAATTTGGCATACAATCTCTCCGGCCTCAGAATTCCTAAAACTGTTCGCAAGTGCTCTGCATGCTCCTCCGGCGTCTTCGAGTATATCAGGATGTCGTCGATAAACACTACGACGAACTTATCCAAATACTGGTGAAATATCTTATTCATTAAATTCATAAAGACAACTGGCACATTTGTGAGACCAAATGGCATCACCAGAAATTCGTACTGCCCGTACTTCGTATTGAACGCCGTCTTCTGGATGTCTGCTGCCCTGACCTTCACCTGGTGGTACCCGGATCTCAGATCTATCCTGGAAACTACTTTCACCCCACTCAACTGGTTGAACAAATCATCTATCCTGGGCAGAGGATATTTGTTCTTAATGGTGATGGCATTCAAGGCCCGGTAGTCAATACACAACCGAACCGTACCATCCTTCTTAGGCACAAAGAGCACTGACGCTCCCCATGGAGAAGCACTAGATCGAATGAAACCCTTTTTCAACAGGTCATCAATCTGCTCCTTCATCTCTACGGCCTCCTTGGGGTTCACTCTATAGCAAGCCTGGGATACTGGTGATGAATCCGGTACTAAATCTATAGTGAACTCCACATCTCTGTCAGGCAAAAGTCCTGGAAGATCCTCTGGAAATACATCCATAAACTCTCTAATGTTAGGGTGTCGCGGTGCTATCTCCCTAACTGTCGCACAACAGTTCGGCTCTAGGCTGATCTCCGGCCCTGTCCTCTTGACACTGAATGGTGCTGTGCCTGGAGGACTGAACAGAATACTACCATCATGACAGTCTATAGCTGCATGGGCATAGCTAAGCCAGTCTATCCCCACTATGATATCATAATCGGGAAGTGGCATCACAAAGAAATGTCCCCTAAACTCTCTCTCGGCTATAGTAATAGAGCATCTATAGATGGCTCTAATGGGCACTGGTCTGCCTTCCGTCATTACTCTACTCATCTCCTCGGTAGGTGTAGCTACTAGATGGTGTTTATGCATAAACTCTAATGACAGGAAGCTATGAGATGCACCAGAATCAAACAAGC
Organism: Iris pallida; assembly: GCA_029216955.1. Lineage (NCBI taxonomy): Eukaryota > Viridiplantae > Streptophyta > Magnoliopsida > Asparagales > Iridaceae > Iris > Iris pallida. Next base: position 7,032,246 of record JANAVB010008400.1, read on the forward strand.
ATAGAGCTAGAAAAGTATACAAATAAACATGACCTGTGATGACGTTAGCCAAGTAATCGGGCTCCGAAACCTGCTCCGGCTATGGCTCAAGAGCTAGGCTATAAGTCTTCCCCTGAGGTCCCTTCTGCTGCTGCAGATGTTGCCCAAACCTCTGCTGCTGAGTCGGAAGCGGCCCTCTAGGTATCTTAGCTACTAGGCAGTCCCGAAGCTGATGGGTGGCAGACCCACAAGCTAAATACTGTCCCAACCTCTTCCTACAAACGGAAGCGTCGTGGCCTACCCTTTTACAGAATGTACACAAGGTTCCTTTCTGCTGTTGACGGGGTCCCGGGGCTCTAACTGGCGGGGTCGGATGATGTGATGTAGGGGGACGGTAAGTCTGCTGGTGCGGCATCGGTGCTCTCTGCTGGAAAGCCTGATGCTTGGACGGTCCCTCAAGGTGTACAGAAGTCGGTCTCTTGCAAGACTAAAGACGCTCCTCTATGCTCCGGGCCAACTCTAGGCTCTGGTAGTAGTCAGTCGTACCGTTTGCCACTATAAGAATGCCAATGTCTGGAACTAGACCATGGCAAAACCTACGCGTCATCTCCTCTGGGTCAGCAACTAGACTAGGAGCGAAACGACTCAGGTGACTAAACTCTGTCGCATACTCGTCGACAGAACGGTTTTCCTGCTGGATGTTCTGGAATCGTAGCCCCATAGCTACCCTAGCGGTGGTCGAGAAGAATTTCTTCTTGACCTGGGTCTTGAACTGTTCCCAAGTGGCCCTCCCTCTCGCAAATAGCGGCTCATTCCGGAACCAAACTCCTGCCAAGTCTGTCAGCAGAAATCCTGCTGCCTCGACCTGGAGGTCATTCAGCAACCTAGCTCTAAGGAGCTTCCTCTCTATCGAGTCTAGCCAGTCATCTGCTACAACTATGCCCTCAGTCCCTAAGAACTCCTTGGGGTTCAGACCCATGAAGTCCTTAATTGTCCCTGCTCTCTACCGTGGCTCTACAGGTGGTGGAACCACGGTACGTTCCTCAGAACGCTCCATGCTCTGGCGAAGTAGGGTGGTCTGCTCCTGATGGGTCGTTAGGAACCCCTGGATCAGAGTGAGCAGTTCGTTCCCGTCGAGTGTGACGGAAGCCTGGGTAGGTATAGTGATAGGTGGTGGTAGAAGTATCGGGTCCTGCTGGGACTGTAATGTGGAAGGTAGTGGAGGCATCTGGGTTTATGGATCTGTGGAGTGGGGGAATATGGTAGATGGAGGTGGAGGTATATCGGTCAACTGGTCAACTGACTGGATAGGGAGTGTGCCATTCTCAGGTGTGACATACTGGGATGAACGAGTAAGCACCATCTAAATAAAAATAAAAAGGACTTATAAGGACTCTTTAAAGTAAACAATCATAAACAAGAAAATCTAATTATAATAGCAAGCATGTGATGTATTTTCTATGTTACAATCCTAGTATTCCTCTAGGTGTTCTAAGTGTCATTCCTAGTGTTATCTAATTACCTTAAGTTCCTAATTGCAGGCATGCTTGGTACAATAACGTAACCAAACAATTTAGTCAGAGACCTGCATGGGCCACCACTAAAAACATGTCACGACCCGCTACCCAAATTATTGGGCCGGGCCGAGTCATGTCCAGCCTACGCTTAAGATAAAGTGCAGTAAGCTGTTCTAGAGATAACAAGATAAGACTAAATGTGCTAACAGTTCTATAAGTGAAGAAGAGTCATAAATGCTCCAAACACAAAAGTTATCTCATATAATAATAAGTCCAAGTACAAGTCTGAAATGTAAAACTGGATATAGGTCCAGTTACAAAATACGTAGTATAATACATGACTACACTAAATATCCCAAGCAACTACACAAACTAGACGAGGTTTCCCGCAGGTACATCCTCATAAGACAAAGCCTGGTCCTCGGCAGTAACTCCATAATATGGGTCACAGAGCAACTCCTCCTCAGTAAGAATACCTACAACGTTATCCTGTCAGGATGGGAGCAAGTACTGATTCTAGCAAACTAAATATACAAAGCATGAACAGGAATGTAATAAACTGGAATCATGGCATATCATGGTTTAATTGGTTCTTTTTAGAAATGATAACATATAGTTTAAAAGTTTAAAACCGTAGTATGTACGTGAATCGGTCAATAGGTGAATAGGATGTACAGCGGCACATATCAAGTTTTTTTGGCATGCACATATATGCACGAACGGCATCGGTGTATATCCATACACAAACGCGAGATCAGAACCTACGGCAAAGTTACATATAGAATGTTACCGTGTGCGGTAAATACATACGGAGAAGGGGGTCATGTTCACGTACACTACTAACAGTTTCCCCTTAACCCGTTATTTAAACATGTGAGAGATATAAAAACTGTCCTAAACATGGCAGAGACTGAAAGTAATACAACATGCAAAATTTTAACTTGCTACCCCAAGGATCAGTATTTAACAAGGTTGGTAAATCATAGTTTATTGTTATAGCAGTATGTAAAGTTTATAGAAAGTACTTGCCTTTAGCAAAGCAAAGCAGCGATAAAAATGTATAGATGCCTGGTGACTCGTCACTGTAGAAATAAATACATAACTTAGTTTTTATACTAAGTTAAACACTAAAACACTAGTGGTGTAACGCGACTTTCTAACTGGACACCTAGCCAAATGGTAACTTTAGCATAGAAGACCAATATGGTGACACAAATACTCAAACTAACTTCCTAGGGCCTTTACACTAATGCAGGGTGAGGTCAAATCTATAACTCAAAATAACACAAAACACTGAAAGTCGTAATTATTCAATAAATAAATCAAACTGTACCATTATTCCAACAATTTTTGAGATAGACAAAAAGCTCAATTTTGCATAAAATAAAGTACCAAAATGATCCTTGTTATTATAGAAATTTATACTAATTTTTCTGGATTTATAACCCTAATAAATATTTATTAAAATTAGCAACATAAATATCTGAAAATGAGTTCTATTTTCCTATTTTTATAAAATACCAACACACTAATAAAGCAGGAAAAATTATAATAAATTGTCTAATTAACAGAGTATTTAAATATAATTTTTCCAGATTTTTTAGCATTTAAAACATATATAAAAATTCAAAACCAGCAAGCAACAGTTTCTGAAAAATAATTAATTATTTACTATTTTTGTCCATGTATTCGAATTGAACCGAAGTCCAGATATAGGACCCAGAGCCATGAATCAAGTCCATATGACTTGTACAGACTCTGAATGTATTAGACAATTGGGCCCAAAAAACCCATGCTAGGTTTGGACAACAATTGGCCATAACAAATAAATACAAGAATTTAAATATAATAATATATTTTTAATTATAAAAATACAAGTCACAAAATATATATAAAATAACTTATGAAATCTACATAACAATATTTTGTACAAGGTAGAATTTCAAATACATATATAAATATAGAACTACATATTATATATATACATATAAATATTTTTATATATATATATATATAGATATATATAATAATATATATATATA
>JANAVB010008400.1:7041624-7206624 GCA_029216955.1 Iris pallida
ATAATCCCAATGTGTCCAAATAGGGGTTTTCTACAGGACACCAACCTACACATAGGACACCTCTATAAGTGTCCAAAGGACACGAAATGGACACAAATGGACACTAAACCATGGGGGTCATTCCGATGGGTCAAAATAGATCTATATGCATGAATGAATGGTTTAGAGAAGAGGTTATACCTTCCGGGAGAGGGATTCAAAGGAAAAAGGCCTCCCGACCGTAGAGATTCAAATGGACACAAACGAGCTCCGAATCCTTCCAAACTGGCTAGCACCTTCCTTTCATGGAGTAGAGGAGAAGAGAAGAAGATTTGGTGGAAGGAGGAGTTGATTGGAGATAAAAATGGTGGGATGCTTCTAGAAATTTGGAGAAGAACAAGAGAGGAAAATGAGATGGAAAAGAATAGGAATTATCAAAGGGGGGCTCATGCCTATCCTCTCTAGGTGGCCGGCCACTATGGCTGCTATGGGGTCCATTGAAAGTCAAAAACAACCCCCCTCTAGCCTATTGACAATACATTAAAAAAAGGGTTCAAGTCGGGCTAGTTTAGTCATTACACACACTAATTAATAAATCCTAATCCAATAATTTAGCCTAGTCACTAACTAAAATAAATGACATGTGGGCCATGGCTACTAGTGTGTGGGTCCACTAGGGTCAACATACCTGAGTCCCCGATTCAAGTCGGATTGAGCTGAAATTCGAACCCGACTCAAATAATCCCAAATATACAATAAATAAATAATAATTTTAAAATAATAAAAATGAAAAAAATGACAAAAAAACTCCTGTTTCTGGAAACTGGGGGTGACAAATCTATCCACCTTAAAAGAATTTCGTCCTCGAAATTAAAACCAAACCATAGTAAAATATCAAAATCAAGTCATGGCTAAAAATTAAAATGATCAAAATCTCAAGAATCAAAGCATGAATTTAAATGACTAAATTTATAAACTTTAAATTACACTCAAATAGAAGCTACAAGTCTATCCACCTTAAAAAAATCATCCAAAAAATTTAAAACAAGGTAACCACAGAAAATCATACAAATCGATAATCGTATGCGTCTATCCATCATCATGATACTCAGAATCTCTGTCATGCCAGTGAGCAAGGCTACGATAATCACAGAGCCTCAAACTATGGTACATACCTCTAGAACTATGGTATTTAAAATTTTTGCATTGCTGCGCGCTTGGCAGCAAAAACCTTAAATTCCTGTACCCGAAAAATACGTCCATAGTCCGACTATATGTCCTCACTATGCCTGCTAGCATGACCCTAGAGGATCTAAACTTATAATCGAGACGACCTAGCCCATACGACTTATCTCAGAAGAAAATTAAATCATAAGGAAACACCAGATCAAACTTATCAACATAAAAAACAGATAAGAATAGATGGAATTGAATTTTCAAGATAGGAATTGCATAATTGAATCAAAGAACGGAACCTGCAACTAGATCTCCAACGGCCTGAGCTCCTCGGCTGTCATGGCGAAAGCTCGCCCTGGCTGGCCTCCCCTGGCCTGCTGCTGATGCTGGACAAACCTCTGCTGCTGAGTCTGCAATGGTGGTCCCCTCTGCTGCCCTGCCGGAGCCCTAGCTCCTGGTGCTACCTGAGCCAACAGTGTCGGGTTCTGGGGACACTCTCTACACTGATGCTGCTGCTGACCCGCAAAGTAACACATACCCTCCTTTCCTGCAATCGTTCCACCAATGGCCTGGCTTCTTGCAGAAGTTGTACACGGGCCTGCTGATACTGCACCTGTCTCTGATACTGTACTGAACAGGCCTCTGCTGATGCTGATGTATCTGAGCCCTCGGCTGCTGGTACTGCTGCTGAAACTGTATGCCAGGCATCGGCTGTTTGATACTGCTGCTGAAACTGATGCTGAACGTACGACCTCTTGGCCTCCTCCGCTGCTGGTGCCCCCCTTGGTCTCGCCCTCTCTTGAGCCTAAGCTCAAGATCATCCTCAGCCAGTAAGCTCCCGTCAGAATATCCTCGAATGTGGCATCCCTGTTGCCCTTGGTCAAGGACTTGACTTCCTTGACCAGACCCTTCCGGAACCTCTGGGCCTTCGTCGCCTCGCTCAAACCCTCCACGAATCAGCTGAGGCGGCCGAACTCCCCAGCGTACTCCTCCACTGACAGGCTCCCCTGAACTAGGCTCTCAAACTGCGACTCTAAAGCTCTGAGCACTGAATCTGGGAAGAATTTCTTCTTGAAGAAGCCCTTGAACTCCTCCCAAGTCTGTCCGGCTACCCCCACCCAGGGGTCCGACTGATACCAGGTGCGAGCAAGATCGCGCATCCGGCTAGCTGCTGCCTCGATCTGAAGATCTGCTGGAATCCTGGCCAAGCGGAAGATCTCCTCTATATGCTCGATCCACTCATCGGCATATAGGATCCCCTCTGTCCCCAGAAAGTCTCTGGGGCTCATCTTCTGAAACTGCTCGATCCTCGGTGTCTTTGGCTGCTACACCACTGGTCGGGCTGCAACTGTCGAAATAACCAACTCCATGCCTCTGTCCTGTCGAGCCTGCTGTCGGTCCATGAACTGCTGGAAATACGCGAACATCTGTGCTGTGTCCACGTTTCCTGTAGGCGACGGCTGCTGGAACGGTACCTCTGGAATGACTGGGTCCTGCCTCCGAACTGGTGAAGGCATACCCTCAGCTGCTGCTGAAGTCCCAATATGAGCAGAGGTGGCAGGAGCTGTAGCCTCCCGACCCTGCTGAACTGGCTGAGAGGTAGCAGTCCCCTCTACAGTATCTCCATGAATGGCACGCTGTAATCGCGTCTCCACCATCCTGAAGACAGATCAAGCAAACAATTGCTGAGAATGAGTCGAAATAGCAAAGGAGGACAGTTATATTCAAGGAGAACAATATCAGCAAGAACTGAGATGGTATGAATTTGATATGAGTTTTTCCTAGTGTGATTGAGTACCTTCAAAATATCCTAATCCTATTGCAGGCTGTAGTGATACTCTAGTTCGAATACCACTACATAAACCCTACCTGTATGGGCCACCACTAAAAATGTGTCACGACCCGCACCCACTGTGAGGGTACGAGAACGTAACGACGCCCAGCCTACGCCGCAGTGTCGGCGGTAGAATGCTGTCCTAGGTCAATCATCTAACGATATAAAGGTACCTGTACAGTATATACACTCCGAATGGAGGTGACATAGCAAAATACAGTCTCAATCACATCTAGAGCAGAATGATAAGTTAGGAAGATAGATAGATAATACTGGAAAGAAGAAAAACCACGTAAATACAACCAGAGAGTCTAAGTGTCTACTGACATACAAAACAGAACATCCAACTCAATACAAGTCTCTAACACTGAAAATGAAAGAATATATACAATCAGATCTCAGAAGACAGAAATAGTAAACCTAGACTAGGGAGCCTCAGTCTCTAAGCTAGTGGATCAGGCTGGAAATCTGGGTCACACATGGCATCTACAGCTGCCCCATAGTAGGTGTCTACGCAGGCCTCCTCCTCATCCTTTGTAATATTTTCAACAGGTCCAGTCAGGACGGGAGCGAGCACAAAATATCTCACGCAGTTCATAACGAGTTAGGAAATATAAAGCATGCAATAGAGTAAAGTACATGAAACGCTGAAAGAAGAAGATATATAAAAAATAGTAGAGATTTGATAACAGGAAATATCTAAATATTATAAGTAAGAACTGTAAGGAACATGTCATTTTAGAGCACAATATGGTTATATAAACGGGTTAGGTTATACAATATAATGGGACTCCTTTGTACGTGGGTGTACAATGGACATATACAATTTCTTTTACAATAGGATTGATCACATAACCATTTCTACTCCCCCTCCCCAATCAATACACAAGGATCCAATTCAGTTATGTTACCTTATACAATGGCTTGTACAATGGCTTGTACAATGGCTCAATGTGATACTGAGAGTACAATATGCACAATAAGTGTACAATGATAAGGGTATTCAATAAATACAATATGTAAGTAAAATGCACATCACAATATGTACTTAGTGAATACAAGGAGATAACATCTCAGAAGAAGATCCATATAGTACCAATCCGTGATAATGACCGTGTCAGCATCAAGTACAGTAATCTAGAGCAAGAATGTAAATCCATACAAGTATGAAACGGTCAGAAAATGTACTCGTCTGATAGCCTGAATGTCTGAAGAGAATATACTGTCCGAGGAGTGGTGTCTGTCTCCTATAGAACAGTACAAGTCACTATGAGTCCAAAAATGATAATAAGATGCATTACAATGCATTCTAAATGAATCTAGATCAATCTAGGTCAAATCTAAGTCAAACCTAAGTCACACCAAGCTAAACTAGGTCATACTAGGTCATACTGAGCCACACTAGGACAATCAAGGTCAAACAAGGTCACAGGAAATCAATCCAAGTCAAACTAGGTCAATCGGGGTCAAAGGTTGACTTACAGTTGACTTTTGGTCAAAAAGTCAACTCTGGTCAACACTGAGTCAACCCTAGGTCAAACAAGTCACATGTTGACCAACTGTTGACTTTCAGTCAACTGGTCAACTCTGGTTTGGTTTTGGTCAAATCTGGCCGCTTAAAGGCTAAGTTTGACTCTCGGTTGACTTTTGTTGACTTTTGGTCAAAATGGTCAACCGACGTCAAAACTAGTCTATGAGCACTATATTTGATCATTACCAACCAAGGGAATAAAGTTCTAACTCTATCTTAGACTCCAAACTCAAATACCCTATTCTATGTATTACCTATATTACCTTACCAAGGTAGATACCAATACCTTGTCCAATACCACTCTAACCTAGGAATACTAGCCTAGGTTTCCTAGAATAGCTAGATACTATCCTATACTAATATTACCTACCAAGAAATCCTAGTATCTAGGTCATCTAAGTTATCTTGACCACATGTTGGCCATTTACCCTTACCTTACCCTTTACCCTTACACCATTTCACCATCTCCCTAACACTCACTCACACACAACACTCATATAGACTTACATATAGGCTAACACTCATGCTCACACCTATAGGCTAGTAGCTATATATATATATATAAGCTCACCATATCCAAATAGCTCACACACACCCACAAATACATATATACCCTCATACATATAAATACTTATCTAAACTCTTATATAAACACATATACATATATATGGGCTCACATACACCTACACTCCTAGGCTCACCACACTAATCTCTCCCTCACAAGCACACACACACACAAGCTCAAGGAAGGGCTGATTTGGGTGATGGTTTTATGGGGGTTAACAAGGTATACATGGGCTGCCATTTGGGGTACCAATAGATGGTGTTTTAGGACAGTTACATGGGTGGATAAGGACTGAAAATGGGCAAAGTAGCAGCCCTATAGGGACTGCTACTGTGGTCCATATGTGGACTGGTTTGAGGGAAGTGTTAGACTGATTTTTGTGGCCATCAATGGCTGTCATATAGCTTGAAGTATGGATTAGAATTTAGAGTGTCAATGGGACATGTTATGACTGTTTAGATGGGGTATCAATGGACATATACCTGGGTGTAAAACAGGGCTGTCACTTAGGCTTAGTCTAGGACTGATATTTGGTGTCCATGTGGGCTGTCACATAGGACAGTAGCATGGTGCAAGGGGGACTGAAATTAGGACCTGTTTTGGGGTTACAACTGTCCATTCATGGACTGATATTTGGGGTGTTTATGGACAGGTACATGGGGCTAAACATATGCAGGTTTAGGGGACAAGTATGGGACTAAATTTTTGGCAAGTTACAGGACAGGTTTAGAACAAGTATATAGGAACTGTTTGGGTAAAATGTGGGGGTTATAAATGACAGATTTTTGACAGCAAGATGGGGTAGAATTCTGGATTGAATTTGAATGGGGTTTTGAGGGGCCATGTCAGGGTGAAGGGGACTGTTTTAGGGTGCTATGTGAGACTGAAATATAGGCTTAAATGTGGACAGCACTATGGACTGCCAACCACTGTGCAAACTGGACTGATTTTTATAGGCAGGAATGGGACTGTTTTGACACTGCAATGTGGACTGCTATGGAGGCTTGGAGTGGCTGTCATTTGGGGTATGTAGGGGACAGGTTTGGGCTTGATTAGGCTTACTCTATGGGCATGCAATGGCTTACCATGGGGTCATTTGTGGTCAGGCAAGTGGAGACAGGTTTTGGCAAGTTAAGGACAGTTTTAGGACACTCTAGAGAGCTGGAAAAAGGCACTGTCTTGGCTGATCTGTGGGCAGGTTATAGGCCATACAGGGGGCTATTTAGGACTGGTTTAGTGACAGCAAAATAGGCTACTGTGGAGTTGGTTTTGGAGTGAAATAGGACAGGTATGGGGCTGCAAATGGGTCAGTCCAAATGTGGACTGAAAACCCCTGTCCTGCCTACTGAAACTCGTAAATGACAGTCCCCTTGGGGACTGTCCAGTCCAGGAATCAGTTTCCCCCCTCATCATACCACATCACTCTTAATACTCTCCACCATTCTCAACCTCTCTATTACTCCCTCATTCCCTCTCATCATATCATCAATCCTCTCATCTCTCTTATACACAACACACACACATATAATCAAACACCTGCTATGCACAACCACACACAACACAAACTCCTCCCTTGGCCGACCACATAACCCACCACCAACACAATATACACACCAACATAACACATATATATCCATATATATCAACCATATAATATATATATATATATATATATATATATATATATATATATATATATATATATATATATATATATATATATACATATAGAGATTAATATATATATCACCATATATATATACATATATTGATATAGGTAATATGATACAATATGATACCTAGAAAACTCATTCCTAAACACCTAGAAATCTGGAAATAAAGTTAAAACAACATTAAATCAATTACACAATAATCCCACATGTGTCCAAATAGGGGTTTTCCTACATGGACACCAACCTACACATAGGACACCTCTATAAGTGTCCAAATGGACACGAAATAGACACAAATGGACACTAAACCATGGGGGTCATTCCTATGGGTCAAAAATAGATCTATATGCATGAATGAATGGTTTAGAGAAGAGGTTATACCGTCCGGGAGAGGGATTCAAAGGAAAAAGGCCTCCCGACACGTAGAGATTCCAAATGGACACAAACGAGCTCCGAATCCTTCCAAACTTGGCTAGCACCTTCCTTTCATAGAGTAGAGGAGGAGAGAAGAAGATTTGGTGGAAGGAGGAGTTGATTTGGAGATGAAAATGGTAGGGATGCTCTCTAGAAATTTGGGGAAGAACAAGAGAGAGAAAATGAGATGGAAAAGAATAGGAATTATCAAAGGGGGGCTCATGCCTATCCTCTCTAGAGGTGGCTGGCCACTATGGCTGCTATGGGGTCCATTGAAAAGTCAAAAACACCCCCCTCTAGTCTATTGACAATACATTAAAAAAAGGGTTTCAAGTCGGGGCTAGTTTAGTCATTCTAACACACTAATCAAATAAATCCTAATCCAAATAATTTAGCCTAGGCACTAACTAAAATAAATGACATGTGGGCCATGGCTAACTAGTGTGTGGGTCCACTAGGGTCAACACTACCCCGGGTCCCCGATTCAAGTCGGATTGAGCTGAAATTCGAACCCGACTCAAATAACCCCAAAATATTACAATAAATAAATAAATAATTTTAAAATAATAAAAATGAAAAAAATGACAAAAATACCCCTGTTTCTGGAAATTGGAGGTGACAGGTTAGCAGCTAGGTCCTTAGGATTTAGGAATTTGCATAACAACCCCAAACCAAATAATTTGCAAATATCATTTGCAAACTCCTATTAAAATAATTAATTCATTTGCAAAACGATATTAAAACAAATTTAAATATTACAAAACGATATTAAAATAATTCATTAATTACAAAATGATATATTTTAACTTAAAAACTATTTAAAAATTATCTAAAAATTCTAGAAAAATTCCTAAAAATCATAATAAATTATTTTAAAGCTAAATATGTCATTAGCAACTAATTAACACTAATTAAAATTAAATTTGAAAAACAGGGGCTGACAAAATATAACTTAAAACTTGAATATATTTTAGAATTGGTTATTTCTTCAAATTAATTTTTAAGTTTTTTATCAACTAAGCGAGAAGAAAACGTAATAATTTTTTTAATTTATATATATTAATTATTGATAATATATTAATCTGGTTATTTTTGAGCCATTTCTAAGTCATATTATAGTATAGATGTTGTAACTCATGGTAATCCTTCATGTTCCCAAGTGACTCTTCACCTTTGTAACTCCCAAGTGACTTTTCACTTTGTAACTCCCAACCTCTCTCTCCCTATATAAAGAGAGGTTGGGATGGCTTGTAGAGACACATTGAGATATATTGATATACATTGAGAGGTTGAGCTAATTGTCCACACAACACGTTATCAGCACCTTGCTCGTGCAACGCCGGAGACCCGACGTACCGATCGTTTTCTCACTTTCTTCCACCATAAGGTAAGAAAGGTAAAAAAAAATTGTTAATATACTCTTCATTTTGAGTAGTTGTGGTTGGTCCATTTTCTAAGTTTCTGAGATCGGTAGGAGAAATTGTAGTTGAGTGTTTTTTTTTCTCTTCTATTCGTCTAGTGAATTTTTCGTCTTCTACTTAGAATCTTCATGGTTAACATAAAAATTCTATGTTTACGATGGTTCGATTGTGTATTGCATGATGTTTCCGACTTATTTCAGTCGTCACGAAATTTATTTTTCATCCGAATTCTGTTCCCAACATGAATTTGGACATACTTACTGTTTAAGAAATGAAGTGTGTGATTTTTAAGAGTAGTAGAAGCTTTCGTAATATATACTCAGAATTTTTTTTTGAAAATATATACGAGTAAATTTTTTTTATCAAATATATTTTGTTACAGCAATATATTTTGTTACAGAAATTTTGTTACGAAAATATACTTTGGTAAAACACAATATTTTGTTCAAAATTTTTTTAATCAAAATATACTTTGGCGTGTTTATCAAATAGTCTGCTGTATATATTTTGGTAAAAGACATTTTTCTGAAATTTTTTAAACTGACAATTTCAGAAATTTTTTTGTTTAAATAGTACTTATCCCAACAAACTATTTGTTAGTTTTTTTTCTGGAAAAATAATTTTTTTTGAATTTTTTTCATGTTGACGAAGAAAATTTAAATGCTAACATTTTTTTGGTAATGATGGATTTGGAGAGCCCCGGCGAGCACCTCAGTGCCATCTGCGCCCTGCCGAGCACCTCAGTAGCATTTTTTTTTCTTTATGTTACTCAGTGAATTATTGTAATAGATGAGTAGTAAAACTGTATTTTCTTTCTCGCTATTTTTTTTGGCGTCGCTTTATTAGACGTCGGAAAAATAGTTGACATTTTTTTTGGTGTCGCTTGCTTAGGCACCAATTCTTTTGTGTGTTATTGCCTGTTTATGTTGTACGTTTTTTTTAAACGTAATAACGGAAAATCTTGAAAAATTGTCTTGGCTACATAAACAAATTCTGGCACCGCCAAATTTGGGCCTTCCAAAATAATTTTTTTGTCTAATAATTTTTCAAAGGCAACGCTCATTTTGAGCACGCACTAAATTGTTACATATTTTGCACAGTTCGCAAATAGTGTGAATTTTTTGAAAAATCTTATTTATTCTTACATTTGAAAAAAAATTTTACGAAGTCTCTCCGAATAGGCTCACCTATTTGGGTATGATGTCAGAAAGAACTTGGGGCTTGGTTCTTAAGAGGTCCTCGGTGACCCTCCTCCCTCATTTTCCCGCCTGGTCATATTCACGTAGAGCTACTGAAATGGGTTGACCGAATATTTTTTTTTCTCAAATTGTATTTATAATTATGCATTTTTATAAGAAACTAATTGAACTCTCTATATCGGCCCGTCGATCGATATAAGGAAAAAAAATTTAAAAAACATAAAATGTTTTTTCAAAACCGTTGGTTTTATTTACGATTGTTTGTTGTTGCTTATACAAACCAAATCCATATAAACCTGTCGTTTTATATGTTGACTGATCAAGATTTTTTCTCTTGTTGTAGAAAAATGTCGATCAAGATTGATTTTCCCATCCTTGAAGCCTCTGGCAAGAACTACTTGGACTGGACGCAAGACATCCAGAACCATCTAGATGTGCAGGGCATCTTGGACGTCATCTATAACGAGGAAGAGCGTGAAGTGGAAGTCACTCACTCAATGAACTCCAAAGCGATGATTTTATTCCGCAAGCATTTATCTGACGCCATGAAGGCGGAGTTCATTGAAATCTCCTTGCCGAAGATGCTATGGGACTCTCTGAAAGAGCGCTTCGACCACCAGAAGACCATATGGCTGCCTGAAGCGCGCCATGACTGGTTAAACCTACGTTTCCAAGACTTCAAGAGTGTAACTGATTACAACAATGAAGTCTGCAGGATTCGATCACTTCTCCAATACTGTGGTGAGATATTAATCGACAGTAATCTATTGGAGAAAATATACACCACATTTCCTTCCACTGACAACTTGCTCCAGAAGCAATACCGTCAGTCTAAGTTCACCAAGTTTCTCGAGCTCATCACCCAGCTTTTACTAAACAAGAAGAACAGTCTCATTTTAATGAGAAACAACAATTCTCGTCCTGCTGGAACAAAGGCAATTCCAATGCCTGATGCAAACGCTCTCTGTGGACCAAATCCACGGTAGAAACGAGACAAGGGCCAGTCGTCCCAGCCAAAAAATAGAGGCAAGTTTAAGTCTCGTCACCCAAAGCGAGGTTCTAACAAGAACCAAGGACCTTTGACTCCTAGACAGTCTCATGGTAAGAACCAACGGGCCAGTCGTCCCAAAGCGAAAGTAGAAGGCCAAGCGCCTATTCTCTGCTACAAATGTGGTACTTATGGTCATATGCAACGGACTTGCAGGGCAACCCCCCAAGAAGTTGATAACTATCACAAGGGGCGCCGGGCCGAAGCAAATCTGTTCAACGAGTACGAAAATTTAAATCTTGAGACCCCCGATTTTATAGCAAAAATGGAAGAATGAATCTTCATTTTCTCTCTATATTTGATTTAAGTCATGAAACTTTTGGTGGTTTGTATTTTCTGTTTTCTCGATAAATTAAAGTTTTATTTTGAGCACTTTCCTCAAACGTGTGACAAACTTTAATTTTCTTTACTTATAGGCATGGACCACGGGGCAGTAGATTGTCTGGTTGATAGTGGAACGACTCACACTATCTTGAGAGATAAATCATACTTTATCTCCTATACGCCTAAAGTAACCTCAGTGACAGCCATTTCGGGACCCTCAACCCTTGTTCAAGGTTTTGGCAAAGCCCATTTTTCGTTGTCCAATGGTACTCCCGTTGAAGTATCAGAGGCCTTATATTCTCCAAGGTCCAGTCGTACCTTACTGAGTTTTAAGGATATTCGAGAAAACGGATTTCATGTTGAAACTGCTCGAGAACATGGCTTCGAGTATCTTTCATTACCTCCACTCAGTACGGCCAAAAGCGTATCATGGAGAAGTTGAAAAGTCTTTCAAGTGGTTTGTATCTCACTACGATACAACACATCGAGAGTAATCTCATCATTCGCCGAGCATCAGTTGATGAGAGCATTTTTATGCTATGGCATGACCGGCTAGGTCATCCGGGTCAAAATATGATGCTTCGCACTATGAATGCATCGCATGGGCATCCTCTTGGAGGAAAGAATTTTGTTATAAATCAGAAAAGCCTTTGCCAAGCTTGCTCGATTGGAAAGACGAATCTCAAGCCGCTCCATGTGAAACCTACGAGATTGGTTTCTCAATTCCTTGAAAGAATTCATAGAGATATTTGTGGACCAATCCAACCAACATGCGGACCATTTAAATACTTCATGGTTTTGGTTGATGCATCGACTAGATGGTCACACGTAGTGTTGTTGTCCACCCGAAATACAGCGTTTCCTAAACTCCTCGCCCAGATCATTATGTTAAGGGCTCACCATCCGGATTATCCGATAAAGTCTAGTAGACTTGATAATGCCGCAGAGTTTACATCGAAGACTTTCGATGACTATTGTATGACTTTGGGAATAAATCTTGAACACCCTGTTGCGTATGTTCATACCCAAAATGGCCTAGCAGAAGCTTTTATAAAGCGACTGCAAGTGATAGCGCGGACCTTGGTTATGCGCACCAAACTTCCACTATCTGCATGGGACTATGCAATTTTGTACGCTGCGAATTTGGTCCGTCTGAGGCCCATGGCCACCCAACCACTTTCCGCATACCAGCTGGTTACTGGATGTGAGCCTGACATCTCACATTTACGCTTGTTTGGGTGCCTAGTCAATGTTCCAAATAAGCCGATAAGGCATTCAAAATTTGGACCTCAGAAGCGACGGGGAATATATGTCGGTTATAACTCTCCGTCCATCATTCGCTATTTAGAGCCCTTGACAGGCGATCTCTTTACCGCGAGACACGCGGATTGTGACTTAGATGAGACAATCTTCCCGTCGTTCGGGAGAGAAATACACGCTAACGTTGATGAGGAACGACGTAAATTAGCGTGGCATGTGCCCGCTTTTGCTCATCATGATCCCCCCTCTGCACATAGTGATAAGGAAGTGCAGAGGATTCTAGGTCTGCAAGATATTGTAAATCAAATGCCAGACGCATTTAGCGACCTAGCAAAAGTTACGAGATCAATTATACCTGCTGCAAATGTGCCTGCAAGGATAGACGTCCCTGAGAGACGCCATGTTCCTGTAAAACATGTTGCTTCGGTCGAACCCTGCCGAGCAAAGGACGCTGCCATCGGCTGTCCAGTTCGTCGTTATTCCCAAAAAGAAGGAAAGATCGGTTGGTTCCAAAGATGTTCTGCCCCGGAAGCGAAGAAATCTTGTTAAAAGCGTTTTGCCACATGAGATCATTAAGGATCACGGTGATGTATTAGAAGAGCGCGTTCCAGATGAAACGCCTATTCCTAATCATGCCGATAATCTCGAAATATCCGTCAAGTACGCTAGCTTAGACGATATTTTGAAGCGAAACGAAACTGTCATCGATGATGTGTTCATATACTCAGTGGCCACTGACATTATGAGCAATGATGACATGGAACCTCGCAGCGTTGTCGAGTGTCAACGACGAACGGACTGGCTACAATAGAAACAAGCAATCCAGGCTGAATTAGATTCCTTAGCGAAAAGAAGCGTGTTTGGACCTGTAGCTCCAACACCACCCAATGTTTAACCAGTTGGTCACAAATGGGTTTTTCTAAGGAAGCGTAATGAGAATAATGAGATTGTGCGATACAAGGCTCGCCTTGTGGCACAAGGCTTCTCACAACGCCCTGGAATTGATTACGAGGAGATGTATTCTCCCGTAATGGACGTCATAACATTTTGCTACTTAATCAGTTTAGTAGTTTCCGAAAAACTGAATATGCAGCTCATGGATGTGGTCACAGCCTATCTCTACGGGGATCTGGACACAGAGATATACATGAGAGTCCCTGAAGGACTTAAGATGCCTGAATCAAGTAGTTCCCGACCACGGAACGCGTTTTCGATTAGACTGGGGCATTCGCTATATGGATTGAAACAATCCGGGCAAATGTGGTATAACCGCCTAAGCGAATACTTGATCGGTTTGGGATACATTAATAACGAACTTTTTCCATGTGTGTTCATAAAGAAATCCACTTCAGGATACACAATCATCGCGGTCTATGTAGATGACATGAATCTCATAGGAACCGAAAAAGACTTGTCAGAAACTGCTGATATCCTGAAGAGGGAATTCGAGATGAAGGATCTTGGAAAGACACGGTTTTGCCTCGGCCTGCAGATCGAGCACCGTAAAGATGGAATTCTTGTCCATCAAGCGAACTACACCCAAAAGGTGTTGAGATACTTTAGTTATTTTGACGTTAAGCCATCCGCTACTCCCATGATCGTCCGCTCTCTAGACATTACTAAGGACCCATTCCGTCCAAAGGAGGACGACGAAGAGATATTGAGTCCTGAGTGCTCTTATCTGGGTACAATAGGCACTTTATTGTACTTGGCCCAATGTACTAGACCGGACATCTCGTTTGCTGTGAATTGTCTAGCTCAACACAGCACTGCGCCAACACGCCGCCATTGGAATGGCATAAAAGACATTTTTCGCTACCTTAAGGGTACTACGGACTTGGGCTTGTTCTATCCCTACGCGGTTTTGAGTGAGTCCAACGCTCTTGGCACTCGAAACAACGTAACCCTTGTTGGCTACGCCGATGCAGGATACTTATCTGATCCACACAAGGGGCGTTTCCAATCTGGTTACGTCTTTACCATTGGAAACACGGCAATTTCTTGGAGGTCTCGCAAACAGACCTTAGTGGCTACTTCAACGAACCACTCCGAGCTACTCGCGCTCTATGAGGCGACTAGAGAGTGTGTATGGCTTCGAGCTGTTATTGGCCATATTCGAAGTACATGTGATCTTTCATATGACCCAGATGAACCTGTTGTCATCTATGAGGACAATACCGCTGTTATTGATCAAGCGAAACACGGTTACATCAAAGGGGATGCTACCAAGCACATATCGCCCAAGTTGTTCTTTACACATGAACAACAAGCGCTTCAGAAGATTGAAGTGCAACACATTGGATCGGAGAATAACCGTGCAGACTTGTTCACCAAGTCACTGTCGAAACACTTGTTCCAGAAACATGTCAGAGCAATTGGACTTAGGAAACTTTCAGAGCTAGCCTAAGTGAAACATGTTTCCTGCACCCTGTTGTGTGCATGTGAGGGAGAGCACCCCAACGAGCGCCTCCAAACGCCCTGTTGTGCGTATATCCCGCACCCTGTCGAGTGCGAGTGAAAAGGGAAGCATCCTGATGTATGCTTGTGTACTCTTTTTTTCTTTGACCAAAGTTTTTCCCACTGGGTTTTCTTTGGCAAGGTTTTTAACGAGACACAGTTCAAATCTCTTATTCACTAAGGACTATTGTAATCAGGGGGAGTATCCAGTGTATACTTCTAATCCATCGTGTACTCTTTTGTCCTTCGATCAATGGTTTTTTCCCACTGGGTTTTTTCTGACAAGGTTTTTGACGAGGCACCTTTGCAATGGTTAGTTTACCCCCATCATCACTGATCTATGTGTAATCTTTTGTCCTTCGACCAAAGTTTTTTCCACTGGGTTTTCTTTGGCAAGGTTTTTGACGAGGCACAAGTAGGTTGTCAAATTTGAATCAGCAAGCTACAGACAGATGAAGAAGCTCAGAGGTGTTTACAAGCAGAGTTTGTGAAGAGCCAAGGGGGAGTGTTGTAACTCATGGTAATCCTTCATGTTCCCAAGTGACTCTTCACCTTTGTAACTCCCAAGTGACTTTTCACTTTGTAACTCCCAACCTCTCTCTCCCTATATAAAGAGATGTTGGGATGGCTTGTAGAGACACATTGAGATATATTGATATACATTGAGAGGTTGAGCTAATTGTCCACACAACAATAGAGATCTTATATGGTAGTCAATTTTTTAATTTCTTTATATTAATTATAAATAATATATTACGGTTTTGAGCCATTTTTAGAAGTATTAAAATATAATTGTTTGTATACCAATCAGAATCTAAATTCAAATCTAAATCCAAAATTCGAACCCATCTAATCCTATGTTATGTAGAACTCTTGTGAGCTTTATTAGGAAACTGACAAGATTAACTTTGAGCAAATCTATATAACCCCCTCTTCCTACATACCTCCACCCTAATTATTCCAACCCGCGTTCCATCCGCCCGCCCCCCAATCCTTAAGTATTGTTTGGGAAGGGAGGAAAATGGGAGGAAGGAAAAAGTTGAGGGGAAAGTGAGAGGAAAATTTTAAATGAGGGTGTTTGGAAAGGGGGAGAGAACATGGGGGAGGAAAATTTGAGAGGAAAAAGTAGGTGGGTCCCACCAAAAAATTTTCCTCCCAAATGTGGGAGGAAAATGGAGAGAGATGAGAGTAATTTGAGTGAATTTACCCCACCACCCCTCAAAAAGTTAATATTAAATCATCATTTGAGAATACCAAGGAGAAAATAGTAATTATACCTATATCCATAAACAAATAAAAAAAAGTTTTTAAACTTTTCCTTCCCCTACTTTTTGTTCATCCAAACAAGAAGAGGTAAAGTTAACTTTCCTCTCCCTCAATTTTCCTTCCTCTCAAATTTTTCTCTCCCTCCCCTCCTATGTTCCCAAACATAGTGTAAATTTTCAATCCCGGTTCCCCCTCTCCCTGCCATTCTTCTTCTCCCGTGCATATCTGTTCCCCCTTTCCTATCCATTTTTTTTCATCCGCCCACCCTTTTTCTCCCACACATATCTGTCGTGCCCTAATTCTCTCTCACACATCTTTTTTTTTTCTCCTACTGGATTATAGATAACTAGCCTTATTAATTATATCTTCTTTTTATTTAGGGTTCTATGGTGATTTTCAATTTGTGAGAAATTATTCAGAGTTTTACAATTGATTTTTTTTGTTTCTACAGGGCCCCGAGAGAAATCCATGGCTGCAGTAGCTTTTATATTTGGGTAAGTTATATTTTTAATTTTGAACTTTGATTCAATGCAGTAGCTTTCATATTTTTGTTTTTTATGCAAGTTTTTGTATTTTATAGTTTCTTATAGTACATTAGGAGATGCTAAGTCAAATTTTTATAGTTTGAGTGTAGTTTTTTATTAGTGTTTGTGCTATTTTCCAAAAAGTTTGCTTTTTATAAACTTGGTGTAATTTTTAATAAGATGGCTATTTTTTTTTGGTTACAGTAGATTTAATTATTGCTGCTCTTTATGTGCATGTTTTTGTTTTTATTGCTTTGCATAGATTTTAGTTTTTATTGATTTCCAACACATACTATCTAATTTTGACAAAAAAATGAAAGTTGCGCACCTATGATTACCAAGACCGCTAAATTGGCTGAATAAAAAATTAATATATTTCTTTATGAGAATATGGGTTTTAGCATACTTGTTCTGGAATCATTTACTAGATTGCTATTCTCAGGTATCATAACCTAATCATTAATCATTTGAGACATGACTTTGAATTAATGACTATCATAGGAAAGGGTGCATTTTGAGAGAGAGATTTCACTGCAACATATTTATGATCCTGCAGAACTAATTTATTTCATGAAAGAGTCGAAGTTAGTGTCCATCTAGTCTGTGATTATGGTATCATTATATTACCATCTTTATCCATTTGAACTTTGTTTTATCTTGGTAAATAAGAGAGAAAATATTTTGGAAAAAGCCTGCATATTTGTGTTATCCTGGCAATAATTCATTGCTGGAATCAAGAATGTCAAGGTAGTCAATTTTCCAAGCAAGTAGAAGGACTTGATCCTGATTTGGACTCTTGTTCCGGCGCCCCTTATACTATGTCTTCCATTTAATGTGCATGTAAGATCATTAGTATGATGTCAAATCTCTTCTAAGGGGACTAGCTTTTTCTTCATGTTTCAGGTTAGAGGTCGAACCTATTAGCATCTACACCTCAACTTTTGTTGCATAGCAGAAATATATTAAAGAACATTACATTCCTCATAACCTAGATCTTTGATTCTAATATAGCTATATTGCACAGACACGGGAAACTGGTGTCTGTAAACCATATCATATCTGTACCAGTGTCTGTATCATTCAATATATATGACTATTTATTGTACATATTTGAAAATGTTCAATTTTAGGAAAACATGAGAAAATATTTGATCCACTCAAATTCCATCAATTGCAGGAAAAAAGGTGAAGTATTTTCCTTACATTCAACTATTCAACAATTGAAAAACTACCAGACTATTAAGGTAAGCATGACATAATCAAATTCAAGTCGAACGAGAGGGACTTGGCATAGGAGGCAGTACAAGAGGCCTTGGATAGGTACAGTTAAGAAACCACAGTTTTTTCATCTATGGTTTTTGGTAAGTTAGTGGGATGGCCATGGGCCTGGGATTTCAAAGATTAACCATCTAGATTTACAAAACACTAGAAAACAATGACATGGTTTCAGAATTGCATGTAAACCCGGCTAATGGACATCCCAATATCTTTTCTTATCAGTCATGTAATTGGTATAACTTGTTGCATATAAACCCAGACTAACTGACATCTCAATATCTTTGCTTTTCATCTCAGGTTTTAGATATTTTCTCCTGCTGCAATAGGTTTCCTAGGGAGCAGGTTATCTTTTATATAGTTTACTTTTATATAGTTTATATACTCATACTGGTTTTTTATTATTCTAGGACAAAGGGGGCTGCCCCAGTCAGCCCAAGGGGGCGCCTCTGCTTGTAGACGAGTATGTATCACATGCTTCAGTTTGAACTCTAATTACATATTTGTTTACTTAAGTAAATTTTCTATTGATTCAGAAAGTCTATAAATTTTAATATAGGTGATGCTATAACATGAGACTAAACTTTGAATTATTATGTTACAACTTACTGAACCTATTCTATATATGCTCTAGGAAGGAGACCATGGGTATTTTTCTTTTTGGTCATGCATCATCCTACTCTAGTAAATGTGTGTATATTTTGTTATATTAGTTGGGACAGAGTGTTTTACTGTATATGTAGACAAGAGTCGAATCTTGGATCAGGATAAGTGAATAATCGATATTGGTGCAATATAGTATAATCCTGATCAATCTGTGCTAGACCTCAGGTACAAAAGGAAATCTACAAAAGGCATCATGCTAGACCTCGGGTAGCAGTGGCATTGCCAGATCAATCCGTGCCATTGATATCACGAGAAGTAGTAAGAATCATCACAATGCGATAACATGATCCATATGATACCATTTAGGGGTGAGCATTTGCTTTCAACCGGATCAAAATAGTCAAAATTGAAGAAATCGAGATTCAAAAAATTTAAACCTAAAAAGTGAACCAAAATTAGCCGTAACCGAATCTGGAAAAAAAAAATACTTGATTATGTTTATTTGGTTTGTTCGGTTGTGCTATTTTTTATTGTTTTATTGACCGGACCCAAAGTTGTGACATATTTAAAAATACAATTTCTATACATAAAATTGTTGTATTTCAAACTTGGGTCCAAACTTGGACTAGTTGTTAAATTACTAAAGTTGGGCTTCAAAAAACATAAATATAATTGTTGTTTTCAAAATATACATATTTTAATCATAAAATATTCATATAATTAAGGGTATTACATAATTTCATAAGTTCTATTCGGTTTTTGGTTTTTGACCGATACTGAAATTCCAAACCGAAACCGAAATCCAAAACCGAATAATGAATTTTAGTATTTTCAAAACAGAACCCGAACCCAAACCGATTTTTTATGAAACTGAACCAATACTCTTATTAGATTCGGTAACAGATCAGAACATGCCAAACCGTATCGGTATCGTTCGTATCGGATCGGTATCGGCCGATAAATTATTCCATGGTATACACTTTGCTCCAACAACGCTCAGCTAGGATTACTTAGAGGAGTGGGGGTGTGTGGAAGAGAGTGAAGGACGGGAGTACAGGAGGAAAATGATGAAGTGAGTGAATGAATGAAATGAGTGATGGGTATGGGTTATATACAGCCCTCAAGATTAATTATTAGCTGTTTGATCAAAATCCAATGGCTCGAGATCAATCAAAAAACCAAACACTTGGCTACTCTATGCCCGAGACAATATACTGTCATGGTAGGAAATTTTATAGCTTTTTTCCTTTAGGCACGAGTCCTAGCTCGGGTTCTTGACATTGCCAAGGGTCTCTATTGGTCTGCAGGTTAGCTTGTGATCTCAGTTAATATTTTCCAAAATGATGACTATCTCACAAGATGCCCTCGTGCGATCTTCTTTGATGCATACAAAATAAGAAAATCAATGAATTAACAAAATCCATCAATACACTAATTCCGATATCAACAACACGATATAGTATGGATGATCAAGAGCTCGCCACACGAAATACAATATAATAATCAAAATATGATAACATGCAAATCAATGAATCTCAACACCTGATCTGAAAACTTGAAATACGAGATACGAATAAATCTAATACTGTAATGTATCCATATAAAATATCTATTACAATGCATCTCCAGTCAGAGAGTCCCATTTCTCCTAACTCCTATTGCTTTTGCTCCATCAATGCTACATACATTATGTATCCCCTTGTATTCTTCAGATGTCTCTTACTCTTGCTTTGTGACTCTCTCGAAGGAAGGGTACTGAGCTACTTCCTTGATCTCAATCCTCGTCTTCAGGTACTAGGTACTAGTGTCTTTCATGTCTCCCACCTCATTATGGCTCATAGACACTAGTATTGCCTTCTACATGACATGTGATATCACCCTTCACTTTTTGTTCAAGCTTCTTACTCTTTTTATTATCCCTTTATTTATATTATCGATAGGCAACCATATGTATTTACCACCATCAGGGGTGGTTCAACTATCTCCTTTTCATACTCTAGATTGTGTTCATCGAGCTCTTGCTTTTGTATGAGTCATCTTTCTATTAGCTATCTTATACTGCTAATTACATTAATTTCTTTTCATTGTATTGTTCAGGATCTCCAAAACGTGGAAGGGATTAGTGGGTCCATAGATCCAAAATTCTACATTACCTTTATCATCAGCCCCCAACCTCTATTACCACCTTTTTCAACTTTATCTATCTCGCCCTTAGGCATCTCTTTTTGAAGCCTGTGGTTTGAAGCATATTCATTCTAAGTCGCTACTGTTATGAAAAGGTTTGATGATGTTAGAATTTTTTCACAAATCTTCGTTCTAAAACTGCAAAATAAAAAACTTAATTAAATGTTACCGGCCTTCAGGGAAGTCGCGCACGAAGCACTGCCGTAAGAAATAGTCCGGGTCTATGTGCAGACTGGATCCGAACGCTCCTAGTGGTAAAATCCCCGGTCTACCGGAATCTCTTTGCTGCACACGACTTGGAGAGGATGACCCCGACTTAGCTCTGCCCAGAGCAACAACGAAGAACTGACTTCCGAGAGCAACGAGAAATTCGAGAGAATTTTTGTAGAGGTAAAATTTTCTGTGTATTGGAAGAGAAAGAAGAACGGATTTATATAGGATGATGGTGGCTCTTTGTAACGTTCAGAAACAATGAACAATAATATTTTAACGTTACAAAGTGATGAGAAATACAAAAAATGTGGTACAATGAATCTGGACGCAATTTGAATAGTGAACGTTTAAGAAATTTAATGACTGTAACGGTTAGAAAAAATTAATAGGAGCAAAAAGGATTTTTGGGTCTCAGCCTGAACCCGGAGAAAGAATCGGATCGGCATTCGGCGCCCGCAGATGTGGGCACGTGCCCGCACCCGTTACGCGCGCCGAACCGAACCGAGCCGAGCCGGGCCGGGCGGCGGCGGCGGCGCGCGTGTGGCTCATGGGGCTCCCACTCAATGGTTTAATGAAGCAAGATGGGAGGAGAGTACATATGCACTTTGAAAAACAAAGTGCAGCCGATGTGGGACTAATAACTTAAGTGGGAGTTGAGCTTTTGCTCAAAAGTTCAAAGCTGATCTAACAATCCCACCCCAAAAGCTCAAGTTCCAGGGTAATTGAAAACAGAAAGATAAAAGAAGAGTAAGAGAATTTCTGGGCAGTTGTATACTATGCATAAATGAGATGGACTACAGCCTTGAATCTCACGTAGTGACTATTGTCTTTGTCTGAAGAAGAGCTTGATGGACTACGCCTTGAATCAGACTTCTTGGACCAGACTCAGAAAATACCACACATAGTACGCTAGAGGTACTTGGGTCTGTCGGATGGCGCGTTTGGTTGGCCATGCGCACTTTTACACATTCATGAGAGTTGTCTAGGATCGCCCTGTCCTATAGTCGCGGCCCTCACGACCTCTCATATAGGTAAGTCCTTAAGGGTTGGTGATTGGAATCAACCCTGCATATCATGCTTGGACTTATTAAGAGTTTAAACTCAACCTATCCATATCACAAAAGGAACACTGTCACCATAGGGATGAGGTATGAATGTACACATGTACAGCCTCCTGGGCTTTTATTTTAAAGAGAATTTAATCTCAGGTCAGTGTTCCATAATAGTCACCTAGTCCAGCTTGTTTCTACCCATTGAACCGGCTTCTTGGGATCTCCAGTCAGACTCGGTTGGGTTGCCACTGCTGGTGACTATACTATGGGCTTAACCCCATCCCCCTCGATGATTCTAGGATCAATGTCCTAGACAGACCCTTCGTCAAGTGGTCTGCAAGGTTCTTTTCTGACTTTATATAGTCAAGAACCACATAGTTGCCCAATAGGCTCTTTATTGACTTGAAGCGCAGCTGCAGGTGCCTGTTCATCTTAGCATTCACAGAATCATGCTTTAGTAGTTCCATAACAGATTTATTATCACAGTTTATAGAAATTGCAAGAACAGGATGCACAGAAATAGGTATATGCATAACAAGATTTCTAAGCCATTCGGCCTTTGTACATGTAGTATCTAAAGCTATCATTTCAGAGTCCATTGTACTTCTGGCTATGATAGTTTGTTTACAAGATTCCCAGGAGATTGCAGCTCCTGCTAGGGTAAAAATATATCCAGTAGTGGATTTCACATCATGTGAATCAGTTACCCAATTTGCATCGGAGTATCCTTCTATGATATCAGGGTGTCTAGAATAATGAAGTTTATAATCTAGAGTACCCTTAAGATATCTAAATACTCTGTCTAATGCAGTCCAGTGTGACTGATTTGGGTTACTAGTATATCTACTTAGTCTCCCAATAGCAAATGCAATATCAGGTCTGGTCCTATTTGTTATGTACATAAGGGACCCAATCATCTGTGAATATCTATGTTGTTCTATAGGAGATCCTTCATTCTTCTTGAGAACAACATTGCTGTCATATGGAGTAAGGGCAGATTTTTTGTCAAAATACTCAAACTTCCTTAGCATTTTCTCAATTGAATGTGCTAAAGATAGAGTATATCCCTCATTGCATTTGGACACTTGTATTCCTAGGATCAGGTTTGCTTCACCTAGATCTTTCATATCAAACTGGTTAGATAAATAATTCTTAGTATTATTTATCAATTCCAGTGAAGATCCTAAAATAAGGATATCATCAACATACAAGCATAAGATAACACAACTTTTATTTGTATTTTTAGAATACAAACATTTGTCATATTTATTTGGTACAAAACCAAATTCTTTAATGACTTTGTCAAATTTGTTGTGCCATTGCTTGGAAGCTTGCTTTAGGCCATAAAGAGATTTTACTAATCTGCAAACTTTCTTTTCTTGACCTTTAGCAATAAAACCTTCAGGTTGCTCCATATATATCTCTTCTTCTAAATCTCCATTTAAAAATGCTGTCTTTACATCCATTTGATGGATCAGCATATCATGAATGGATGCTAAAGCTAGAAGGGTTCTAATAGAAGATATTCTAGCTACAGGAGAGTAGGTATCAAAATAATCTAATCATTTCTTCTGGGTAAATCCTTTGGCCACTAATCTAGCCTTATATTTTTCTATGGTACCATTGGCTCTAAGTTTTTTCTTGAAGATCCACTTACAACCTATTGGTTTGCTGCCTAAAGGAAGGTCTGCTAAAAACCAAGTATTATTCTCCACGATGGAGTTGTACTCATTGTTAATAGCTTCTTTCCAGAAAGGGGCATCAGGAGAGGATATGGCTTCTTCATAAGTTGAGGGATCACCTTCTATCAAAAATGTGAAGAATCCTTCTCCTAAATTCTTTTCAATCCTTTCTCTTTTACTCCTAGGTTCTATGACTTGTTCAGGTAGAGAACTAGGTAATTGATCATGAGAACTAATAGATGGAGAAGGGTTAGAGGAAGATGAAGGGTTTCTATCCTTGAAGGAAAAAATATTCTCAAAGTAAACTGCATCTCTAGCTTCAATGATTGTGTTATTAGAGATTTCATTTACTTCAGAATGGGTTACAAGAAATCTATTGGCATTACTATCTAGGGTATATCCTATGAATACAGCATCTACAGTCTTAGGTCCTATCTTCCTCTTTTTGGGTTCAGAAATTCCTACCTTAGCTAGGCATCCCCAAACTTTGAGGTAATTAATCCTAGGGGTTCGACCTTTCCATAACTCATATGGTGTCTTATCTTTAGTCTTACTGGGTATCATATTAAGAATATAACAGGCTGATAATAAGGCTTCTCCCCAAAGATTATTAGGGGCACCTGAGCTGAGAAGCATGGCATTGACCATATCTAAAAGAGTGCGATTCTTCCTTTCAGCAACTCCATTAGATTGTGGTGAATAAGGAGCAGTTACCTCATGAATAATTCCGTGCTCTTCACAGAAGTTAGTCATTTCATTTGAGGTATACTCTCCACCACGGTCTGATCTAAGGATCTTAATCTTCCTATCCAACTGGTTCTCAGCTTCAGATTTATAGACCTTGAATCTGTCTAGAACTTCATCTTTGGTCTTAAGGAGATAGGTATAACAATACTTTGAATGATCATCTATAAAAGTAACAAAGTATTTCCTACCACCTCGGGTCAAAACCCTATTGGAATCACAAACACCACTATGAATAAGTTCTAGGAGTTCAGAATCTCTATAGACAGATTTGAAGGGTAATCTAGTGTGTTTGGCTTGAACACAAATCTCACATTTGTGTTCATCATCTATAGGAGTCTTAGGAATAAGATCTAAGTTCATCATCCTTTTGATAGATCCTAAGTTCACATGACCTAATCTACCATGCCAAATATTTGATGATTCAACATTTGCAACAAAAGAAGGATTTGAACTTTTATTCATAGTACTTAAAATAAAAAGTCCATCTTTCACAAATCCTTTTCCAATAAACAGATCATTCTTAGAAAAAACTACTTTATTTGCCTCCATAACAATTTTGTACCCTGAGGCTACAAGGAGGGATCCACTAACAAGGTTTCTTCTGACAGACGGCACATGAAGCACATCATGAAGAGATAGAATTTTTCCTGATGTCATCTTCAGATCTATTCTTCCTCTTCCTACAATTTGTGTCGTTGAGCCATCTCCTAGGGTCACGCCTCCTCCACCTAATTCCTGATAGGTTGAAAAACAGGAGCAATCAAATGAAACGTGAACATTTGCTCCAGAATCCAACCACCAATCATCAGAATGGAAAGACAGGTTTACTACAGGTTGAAAGCTTACAGACCTGAAGGAGCTGGAAGACCCATTCAGAATCATGTTAGCCTCAGCTATGTTAGAGCCTTTCCCTTTCTATAGGGTTTACTCAACAAAGATGGTTTAAGCTAAAAATAACAGTTTAAATGATTTTTGTAATTTACCTTTAATTTTTTTGGTTTTTCAAGCTTTAATAAGGTTGGGTTAGCTGTAGGGGCCGGATCCCAGCAAGCGGAGGTTCACTAGGAATAGTTAAGTACCGGTCGCTTAGACGATTTTTCGCCTTGTTGACAGAAGGGCCATTTCGGCTTGTACCCAAACAAATCTCTACTTTAGAACTTTAAAATTAAAGAAATTTACTAAATCAATAACCTGTTTATTTTAGCCTAAATTAAAAAATTGAGTAGTGAAAACTTAAAATTGACAAAATGTATTAACACAATAATGTTTGTCTAAGGTGTCAATTTCTAGAAACAGTCTTATGAATATTTATTAAGCATAATATGAGGAAACACACCTTGCTTAAGAAACTTTGCTAATATGTGACAGCAATAATAAACAACTTTGCTATAAAAATTTGCCAAGAAAAGTTGCTAAACAAAGTTTGCTATAGTAGGCAAAATTATTCCTAAAAAAAGTTTAGCAAACAAATTAAGCAATTTGTGTAACAAAGTTAATAGTAGAAAATGAGATTGAAAATATGTATTGCCAATGTAATAATTGTGATATTGAAATAAATGACAATGTGAATAGCAATATGTTGACTATAACAGCAATATTAATAAATAGTTGTTTGTTGAATATGGCAGCAATGAAGCTTTTATGTTTTATCAATGATATATATATCCTTTGAGAGTAAACAAAAGTATCTGTGCTTAGTTGCACAATTGATCAATAGTAAGCAAATGTATATTTGTGCTTAGTAATATACTACAGAAGCAAATTGTTTGAATGAAAATTTGTTTGAAGCAAATAGTTTCGAGAAAAATTTGCTTAAAGTTAAGGAGCTTTGCTAAGAAGTGATAAGAAATTTTGTTAACAGAACCAACTTACACTTTTGTTACAGAACCAAGTTTGGTAAGAGAGCCGAGAAGTAGCAGGAATCAAAGTTGTTATTGGTAACAAGTATTTGTAATAGTACCAAAACTTTGTTACAGAATTAACTGACTTGGAAAAAATGTAGCAGAAAAAAAAAAACTTGTCGTTTGGAAATGTCAACAAGCCTAAACAACAAGTCTGACCCGTGAAAGGACTTGTTGTTACAGAAGCAAGTAGAGTAAAGAAAATTTGATAACAAAATTAAATTGATAATAAATATTTCTGTTACGAATTTTTGCTGCAATGCCAATTATAACCAACTTGGTAACATCAATTAGAGATTTTATTTTAGAATTGGACTATCTCTTAGATTGTTAGAATTTCTTCACAAATCTTCGTTCTAAAACTGCAAAATAAAAAAACTTAATTAAATGTTACCGGCCTTCAGGGAAGTCGCGCACGAAGCACTGCCCTAAGAGATAGTCCGGGTCTATGTGCAGACTGGATCCGAACGCTCCTAGTGGTAAAATCCCCGGTCTACCGGAATCTCTTTGCCGCACACGACTTGGAGAGGATGACCCCGACTTAGCTCTGCCCAGAGCAACAACGAAGAACTGATTTCCGAGAGCAACGAGAAATTCGAGAGAGTTTTTGTAGAGGAAATTTTTTTTGTGTATTGGAAGAGAAAGAAGAACGGATTTATATAGGGTGATGGTGGCTCTTTGTAACGTTCAGAAATAATGAACAATAATATTTTAACGTTACAAAGTGATGAGAAATACAAAAAATATGGTACAATGAATCTGGACGCAATTTGAATAGTGAATGTTTAAGAAATTTAATGACTGTAACGGTCAGAAAAAATTAATAGGAGCAAAAAGAATTTTTGGGTCTTAGCCTGAACCCGGAGAAGGAATCGGATCGGCATTCGGCGCCCGTTACGCACGCCGAACCGAACCGAACCGAGCCGGGCCGGGCGGCGGCGGCGGCGCGCGTGTGGCTCATGGGGCTCCCACTCAATGGTTTAATAAAGCAAGATGGGAGGAGAGTACATATGCACTTTGAAAAACAAAGTGCAGCCGATGTGGGACTAATAACTTAAGTGGGAGTTGAGCTTTTGCTCAAAAGTTCAAAGCTGATCTAACAGATGATGTGTTCACTAAGTTGCTAATGAAGGCTACTGTTGTGAAAGGTTTGCTCTTTAGTCTAATATTTTTGGTAATGCTGGTCATTTTATGAATTACATCTTTAGGTCTTAGGAGGAATGTTGTTAATTTGTATATTGGTCCATTGTTTCTCTATTTAACATTTTTATCAGGTCAACATTGTGCTAATTACGAACATCATAGATGTTTTACTGATTACTTTATTTCAATAAAAATAATGAATAAATAGACAAAAATGGAATAAACCTCTGATTCTTCATATTTGTTGTTATTTAACAGAGGAAAAGTTGTCTTGCTCTATAATTCTTGATGATTTTTTGTTTTAGCGTGTACTTTCATTTTGACATTATGGTAAAACTAATGCAATATGTCCCACTTCTATGGATCTTCTAACTTCTTGATAAACATATAAATCTTGACATATGTAATTTTTTTCGTCTAAAAATTTTCTTTGATACCTTAAAGAATACAGGAACTTTATGAGGATGATATTAATGTCTATTTTGATTCAGCTTTACTAATTGGTTGAGTTAAAGCCCAGATGGAAACAGTTTCAAGACTACACTATGTGACTTGGGGTAGATGTCATCGTCTTTAGCTGCTGCGAGAGTACATTAACCCAAAGTAGACTCCTTTCATAAACATTTCTGACTCAAACAGGCCCTGATGATAGTGTAGTATCTATGGTAAGTTTACACTACAAACATCCTTATTTGATGTGAAATTTTGAGTATTTTTTAATTTTCTTTTACGCAATTCGGCTCTACAATAATGTATTTGTTTGTTGAATATGGACTATAGTTTTAATCCACACACAGGTGCAGTTGAGATATTTCTTCGGCATGGTCAAAGGGAATTCTCAGCTAACTTGACAGCAATTTTAAAATGGTGCCCTTTTCTACTGGAAGTGAATTGATAAATTTTGTAAGTTGTATATATATATATTTCCCTACTGTAAGAAGAAGGTAATTGTGGCGAACGCTCCCACCGGAAATCGATCTCCTGACCACTCAGGCCGCATGCCTCACCACTACCACTAGACTAGAGGGTCATTGGCATATATATATATATATATATATATATATATATATATATATATATATGAAAGCTTCTTGTCCTCAGACCTGGATTAGACCACAAATCCTATTTATTAATTCCAACTAACTTAAACCAAAATTTTCTGTAACAATACTAGGCCACAACCATCTATTTTGTTCTTTACATTTTTTTCCTACAACCTATGGGCATAAGGCCTCCTGGGCCCACTCGTGCAGCAGTGCCAAGCATCAGTGCAGCCCACCATCGATACATTATGGCAGCGCTTGCAAGAGAAGCCCCGTGCAACTCCAGGGTCGGGTGGGTACTTGCTTGGCGTCCGACCCAAAACCTATACCCTCAAATTTAAACCTACGACTACGAGCACAGTACTTTTCCCTGCATTTGTTCCCTACGAACTACAAAGAGCAATATATATATATATATATATATATATATATATATATATATATATATATATTCTTTGAGCTCCACTCGTATGTCAATTTTTCTCTTGCAAAATCCTTCAGTTAATTGCAAGTTGAAACATAAACCCACATTTGTACAATATGATCAAGTGACAGTTTAATTGTATAGGTAATCATGGCACAAAGTTGGTTGTATGTAACCTGTGGTAAAATGATGACCATATGGAGCTTGATTTTGAATCTAACCAGAGGTTAGCAACATTTTCTCGCTTTAACAATGGTGATACAATTTCTTCTACATGATCATTGTTAGTACCGGTCATATGAAATCTAGTTAGTACTTTCTCCTTTTCTTCAAGCTTTGAAAACTAAACTTGAATAATGAATTTTTCAGGCAGAGATCGGTAGGCATGTTGTTGGCGATGAGGAGTGGAAAGTCTACAGAGCCCTCGGCGATGATCGTGAGCTATTTTCTTCCCGGAGCAAGATTGTCAACATAGTGGAGAAGATGCTAATGGATTGGGACTGATGATAACACCATCAGAACCCACTCTACCTCCACTGCTTCTTGCAGTTTTGGTGAGACGAGGAGTTGGAAAGTGTTCCATCGATCCGGAGTTTGGTGAAGACATAGTAAAATGGGTGTGGCACATTGGAAATGGAACATGGATTGATCATGTATGGATTTGTATTGTAATTGCAAGCAATATATTTTTGTTTATAAATTTTATAATTTTTTTAAAATGGAAATACAATCAACAATGCTTAAAAACTTTTAAAAACTGTTGTAAGATAACATTTTAACAACTTTTTTAAATGTTGTAAACTTTATTTACAGTATTTTTAAATTATTGTTGATATTACAGTTACAACATACAAATATTATTTATAACGTTTGGCAAACATAATTGAATATTATATACAACAATTTTAAAAAGTTGTATAATCTTTTTTTTTACAATGTTTGTATACTATTGTAAGAAATTTATACACAATGTTTACTGAATGTTGTAAATATAATTTTTACCAAAATTGCAAAACGTTGTAGAAATTATATTTACAATATGTATAATGTCTTAAAAATTATTTTACAATACTTGAAAAATATTGTAGATAGATTTTTGTCAAATTTTATAAATTTTAACAATGTTTGTAAACTATTGTGGAAAGAACTTCTACAACGTCTTCACAACGTTCAAACAAACGTTGTATAAGATATCCCCACATCACAACCCTGGATATAACAACCTTCTATTAAACGTTGTAAAAGTCCTTCTATAACGTTTTTACAATGTTGTATAGTGCAAGGACAGTTTGTCGCATAACGATTTTCATGCGACAAAGTCCTAGTTTTTCTAAGACTGCAATTGGTGTGCATATCGATTGATAAAGCATAAACAGGTTTAAATCGTGATCTAACCCTTCAATGGCAGAAATTAGGGTTCACAAATTATACCTGAAGCGATGAGAAGTAGATGATAGTTTCTAACAACCTCGATTAATCAGCGACCTCAAGGACTTCTGTCGTATTCCTTCCTCGGGTTGGACGTCGTGTAGGCGACGATCTCCCAATCTTTTCTTCTCCTTGGCCGACCTCTCTTTCTCTCCTTACGTGAAGAACGTATTTAGATAAAGTTGATCTTTTTTTGATACATATGACGGCCAAGTATAGAGGATATATATATATAGGCTATAGCAGGGTCTATGAGAAGAAATTAGGGTTAGGTCTCCTAAGGATCTAGGTATCCCGTGTTCAGTCCGACACACAACCAATACCCGCTAACAATAGCTCGATCCACTAAAGAGCTATTGTTGTATTACCTTCCTAATCACAAATTACATTTACGGGCTCCTTATTATATGCTTGTCCGTCTCATCGTGTTAAGATATCGAATGTCCGTCAATCAAATTAAGTTAGTGATAACCATATTGATCGACATCTTTTATCCTTAAGTAGTACCACTCAACATTTTTTATCATGTCGGATATAATCCACCTGAAGGATTTACATGACAATTCTTATGAGCTCCTTAAGGGGACATCATCAACCCGATATATCGGGACATAGATTCCTTTTATAATCAACAGTCCATCATACACATAATTTCATTACCTAATTCATATAGGTTGTTGACCCATAATGAATCTCACTCTTTTATAAGCTAAAGTAATGCACATTGCATATACAGTCTATTATTATATCTGGATTAAGAGCATAAGCATCCATAATAACAAAGGTGTTTGTTCTCTTATCAGTACAAAGAGAACAATCTCAAGTGATCATGTTCAATACACTCAAAGTGCACTAATGTAAACCTACAGTCAAGATAGACTCATACCATATTACATTACAACTTTATCAATGGTTTGTCCAAAATCCATCTAGGTTGTGAATCATTTATATATTCTACCAGAAACTGATAATATGATTTTCTGTATGATACCACACACCATATTATCTACATGTAGAATATCAAACAATTACATTAATATGCAAGCATTTGTCCATATGATTCTCATTAAAATTATGAAATATAGTTAATGCAAAAGTGATACTTTTAGTATATAACCCTAACACCAACATCAACAAAAATGCGATATGTCATTTACAGAGAAAAACAATCCATATAACTTGTATGTTGGAGCGTATGAAAATTAAAATAGACCCATAGCGGAAGAACCCATAGACATGCAAGCATATTCAATTAGGAAATAACATGCAAGCATTCTATTCATAGAGGAAAGCGGCACAATTTTTGTTATGCATGATCGTACTAAATTTTTAGCATGTTCATAGAGGAAAATCCCAAAGACATGCAAGAAAAACCACACATTTGGAAATCAAAGACATGCATTCTATTCATAAAGGAAAGAGGCACAATTTTTTGTATGCATGATCATACTAAATTTTTAGCATGTTCATAGAGGAAAATCCCAAAGACATGCAAGAAAACCACACATTTGGAAACCAATAGCCTAGGGAAATTTATTTGGAACTGTAGTTCTCTATTTTTAAATTAGGGTTCTTCCAAAAAATGGGAAACCCACCAATTTCTTTCTATATCAACCCAAAATCCTTCGTAAAGAGCCCGATCATTAGATCTAAAAGTAGATCCTAGTAGATCTATCTAGATGTTACGAACCTGGTACTGATACACTTGAGTATCAGTCACTGGAGTAGCAGAGCAGTAGGAGTAAAGCAGAGCAGTAGAAGTAATCCACATTAGCAGTCATTAGCAGCTATTAGGACAAATTCCCTTTATTAGCAAATACAGCCTTAGCCAGTACAACCACCAGATATTTCCTCTTGTTAGGACACCTGTTGCAGACAGCATGCAATGTCAGTAAGAATACTATAAAGAGAGTAATGTAAGAAAGAGAGAGTAGTGAGAGAATAGTATGCAAATTAGTTAACCGTAGCCACAATAGTTCTGTCATCTTCTTCTTTTTCATCAATAATATTATCTTCATTATTAGGTATTCAAGCTTTCTTACCTGTAGATGAGTTATACCACTGGCTCACCTCCTCCTCCTCCAGGACTGAGGATTCGGGATCCTAACATCTTGGTATCAGAGCCCCTCTCGCTATTGCTCGAGACGAGTCGAGAAAGGGGATCAAGCAGCACTAGTTCGTATCAAGAAATGATGGAAGGAAATCAAGATCCTAGTGGACAGGGACAAACTCACATTCAGGAAAGTACTGTTCTTGAATTAATTAGCAACAAGTTTGATCAGTTTGGTAGTAAAATAGATCTGCTATTTGAAGAACTGCTACGAGCCAGAGGAGGAGTAGATCTAACCCCTGCAACCACCATGCCACCACCACCACCACTTCAAAATCAATTCCAAACACCACCACCACCACCACAACCCACAACAACACAATACCAGTTTCAAACGCCACCACCACCACCACCACCCCCACAACCTGCACAAATACAAAACCACTTCCAAACACCACCTCCACCACAACCTGCACCAACACAAAACCACTTCCAAATGCCACCCATGCAATACCCAGCCCCTATACAAAATGCTAGATTTACCCAGTTTGGAAACATTCCCCTGGGATACCAACCACCCTTATTACAGTTTGAACATCCACATTTCTTTCCACCAACCCATGCAAATGACCCCAGGATCAGGCCAGAACACAAACACCACCTCCACCCAACATGGTCCCTCCAATATATATGGACCCAACACAAATGCCCAATATGGAAGGACAGGGTTGGGGGCAACCCTCTGTTTGACTCAAGTTACCTGAGTTTGATAGAGAAATGGATG
The DNA here is from genome assembly GCA_029216955.1 of Iris pallida. NCBI lineage: Eukaryota > Viridiplantae > Streptophyta > Magnoliopsida > Asparagales > Iridaceae > Iris > Iris pallida. Next base: position 7,074,828 of record JANAVB010008400.1, read on the forward strand.
TTGAGGAGTGGTTGCTCAAAGCAAATCACTACTTCAACTATTATGGCATTCCAGACTGGGACAAGGTGAGGATATGCTCAGTGCAACTGAAGGGGACAGCAGCATACTGGTTCGATTGGTTGGTGAAAATTCAAAATGGAGTTGTAAACTGGCAAGACTTCCATCAATGAATTAAGATAGAATTTGGTCCCTCTAAATTTACAGATCATATCATTGACCTGAAGTTACTAAAACAGGAAGGCTCTGTTCAGGACTACACTTTACAATTCCAAAAGATGTCAAAGAAGGTCACTGGCTTCCCTGAGAGTAGCATGGTCAGTCATTACATTAGGGGCTTGAAGGATGAGTTAAGATATGAAGTATTAGTGGCTAGCCCATTAAACCTTCCAGCTGCTATGCAAGCTGCAAAACTCTATGAAGCCAAGCTGTTAGCTGTGAGAAAAACCATGAGAAATTCCATATATCCTCAAAAAAGTGCAATGGGGTATGGCCAAAGTCACACTTTCAGTAATGAATTAATGAAGAAGGGGCTAATACAGGGTGCAATCCCAGTGACTGAAAAGAGGCTCACACAAAATCTGAACCCTCAAACTCGTACTATCTCACCAAATGAACTGGCCAGAAGGAGAAGTCTAGGACTATGTTACATGTGTGATGAGAAATATGCAAGAGGACACAAATGTAAAAAAAAAGATTGTATATGTTAGTTACAGATGAAGATGAAGAAAGAGAGGACACCACTGAACCAACAACTGAGTCTGAGCAGCCTGATACAACTCAAGGGCAGGATACAACTCAAGGTATCTCTCAAAATCTGTTTGAAATATCATTGCAAGCATTATATGGAATTTCACATCAGTCTACCATGAAGATGAGAAGGACTATAAAGAACAAGGCAGTGATCATTTTGGTGGACTCAGGTCCACCCATAGCTTCATTGATACCACCTATAGTCAGAGAATGAATCTCCTCCTCCAGGATAGCAAACCTTTTGATGTTTTAGTGGCAAATGGGGAGAAGCTCACTAGCAAGGGGGTCTGCAAGGGGATCACTATAGAATGTCAGGGTACTAAAATTGTTACTGACCTACTTTTACTTCCTATCACTGGGTGCTAAATAGTGTTAGGAGCAAATTGGCTTAGCACTTTGGGTGACATAGTGTGGAACTTTCAAGATCTTACCATGAAGTACACAGAAGGAGGGAAGGTACAGCAACTCCAACGGGTGAAGGCCAACAACAAGCAATTGGGAGCACTTGACTGCAGGGACTTGAGACAAAAACCTCAGTTTTTTGTCATTCAACTAAACTATTGGCCAGAATGCAAAGAGAACACAAGCAAGGCAGAAACAGATGAGGAACTACAGCAGTTGTTGGAGGAGTTTGGACAATTGTTTGAAGAGCCGACAAATTTGCCACCTAAAAGGCTGTATGACCATAAAATTCCTCTATTGCCAGAATCACATCCTGTGTGCAGCAGGCCATATAGGCACCCCTATCTCTTGAAGAATGAAATTGAGAAGCAAGTGCAGGAAATGTTGAAGACATGAATCATAAGGCCTAGCAGTAGTGCTTACTCATCCCCAGTGATCTTGGTGAAGAAGTTAGATGGTACATGGAGGCTCTGCATAGACTACAGGAACCTGAACCTGAACACTAGCAAAGACAAATTTCCCATTCCATTAGTTGAAGAGTTATTTGATGAGCTATTTGGGGCATACTATTATTCTAAAGTACTTGACCTAAGGTCTGGGTATCACCAGATTAGGATGAATGAAGAGGACATCCATAAAACAGCCTTCAGAACTCATGAAGGCTATTATGAGTTCTTAGTGAATCATTGAATTGGTGGAGGGAACCACTTTCCTTTCCTCCTACATTCCTTTGACATCCAAACATTGAAAATGAATGACTTTTCATTGCCAATATCTTGATTCAGCTAACCAAACGGGGCCTAATAGTGATGATATTGAAAGAATGAAAAGAGTAATGTGTCATGACACTACTGATACGAGTTATCGTTACTGTCACTGTCACGTCGTGAGTCCGGACCACGGAATAGCAGTGGTTTGAGACTGTCCTCGGTTTGGTTTGGAGCTGTCATGGTACTATTCCCCTCTAACATGATTGATATTATTTTCAAGAATGTAGTTTATGTTTAGATTCTTATATGAAATGCACACTCATATTTGTGTCATACTAAGTGATTTTGATATCTAATATACTAAGGAGTATCCTAGTACCTACAGTGTATAGAGTATCCTAGAAGTGTAGGTATGATTGGTATATCGTATTACATAGAGTGTATAGAGTATCCTTTCGGTCTATAAGAGTTACTTCACTCATTTTGTCAAGACAAGTAAACTTTTTAAATGTTGACGGTATATATACCGTCAACATTTGGTTTTGCCTTGTAGCTACAGGCAGTTGCCTGCATTTTGCCTTATAACTTGGCCTTTGGCCTGTGCTTGAGCAGTGTGGACTTCCAGGTTAGAGTGTTAGTTCATGATTAGCATTGTTTAGATATTAGTTTCAGTTAAAGGGTTAGTTTAGATTAGGATATTAGTTTATGTTAGAAGGAATATGAGAGTTAGTAGATGTTAAAGTAGGATATTAATTTATTAGTTAGGATAGATAGTTTGAGTTAGGATACTGCTCAAGCACAGGCCAAAGGGTCGATATTGGATATTAATTTAAAAAGCTTTACTTTTCTTGATAAACTGAGTGAAGTAACTCTTATAGACCAAAGGTCGATATTGGACAGTTGGTGTCGTGTACTCCTACAAGTACAATTATACCTCGACAGAAAAATAATAATATTGTGATAGATGTTAAAATTCTCGAAAGACGAAAGCAACTTAAAAGTATTTGTGGTGGTGAATAGACCCCTAGTGTAGCATTGTTCCTTAACATTGGAATAGGATTCAGCTTGGCACTCATCTCTATGATGATGTAGAATGTACAGTCAAAATACGACTTAAATTTTCTGCAAAAATTTGTAGCTTCAAAACTCGACTTACGTAACCCAAGCTCAACTTGCTGAATGATTGTCAAAACAATATTAAATTTTCAAGCTGAGACGGCCAATTCATTTGTGAGTAATAGTGAAGAAGTGTCAATGAGTGAAATGTCACCAATAATCTCAGTTTTCTCTAAACTGTCACTCTCTACTGACCTCTATCTAAATTGCGCACCCATATCTAAACTGCCTTAACATTTATTCACTGACTGCAATGTGCATGTATCTATCTTACAGAATTATCGTCAATTGGATATGGATATGAATTACTACTTACAGAATCGTTCGTGGATGTACAACCGTCATCCTGATGACATGTGCGGTGTACGGGATGAATTCATAGAGGGTGTACAGCAGTTCCTGCAATTTGCCAAGGCGTTCCCTCAGTACATGGACGGTACCAAAATTAAGTGTCCGTGTGTGAGATGTCACAACTTGAAATATCATCCAGAAGTAAAAGTCACGTATCATTTATCCTCGAAGGGTTTCACGCTGAATTACTATCAGTAGAGCGCGTACGGAGAACTTGTGTCTTTAGCATCGGAGTATGAGCCTTATGTGGATGTCCACAACAACGCTGCTTACGACGATGGGTTGGTGAACATGATTTTTGATGCGGCGGGGCCTAGTTTCGATCCGGACGATCATGATGCACCTGAGGAGGCACCGAACGCCGATGCTGCACAGTTCATGGAGTTGCTAGAGAATGTAAGGACTCCATTATATCCTAGTTGTGAGGATCATTCACCGTTGGAGGTGGTTACAAGATTGTTGAGCATCAAGTCCGATTTTAACATGTCGCAAGATTGCTACAACCATCTTATGGAGTTGCTTATAGAAATATTGCCTGAGGGTGCTAAGTTGCCTAAAGACTTCTACCGGTCTAAGAGGATGGTGAGATCGCTCTGGATGGGATACGAAAAAATTGATACATGTCGCAACGGGTGCATGTTGTACTACAAAGACGACAAGGATGAAGACGCCTGCAGATTTTGTGGTGCCGATCGCTACAAGGGCAGTGGTAGAGGAAAGTCTGTCGGTGCCAGGAAGCCTACCGATTCGATGTACTACTTGTCGTTGACGCCGCAGTTGCAGCGGTTGTTTATGGTGAAAGAAACTGCAGAAAATATGAGTTGGCATAAGCGAAAACAGACCGAAGGAGTGTTGGATCACCCATCTGATGGAGAAGCATAGAAGCACTTTGATCGAGAGTATCCAGATTTTGCTTCTGATCCGCGTAATGTCAGATTGGATCTCTGCTCCGACAGTTTTACCCCATTCGGACTTTCAGGATCCCAGTATTCGTGTTGGCCTGTGATCGTCACTCCGTACAATCTACCGCCTTAGATGTGCATGAAGACTCCGTATATGTTCCTCACTGTACAATCTACCGCCTTGGATGTGCATGAAGACTCTGTATATGTTCCTCCGTACAATCTACCGCCTTGGATGTGCATATTCTTCAGAGATCTTTGTTCTAGTAAGTTGCTCGTCGATCGTCTAGAAAAGCAGGAGAACGATATTGCGGTAACAGTGTGCAAGCTCGAGAAGGTATTTCCTCCTGGATTCTTCGACTCTATGGAGCATTTGCCAATTCATTTTTTCTACGAGACACGTGTTGGCGGGCCCGTCGGTTATCGGCGGATGTACCCATTTGAGCGGCATTTGAACCACCTAAAGAGGAAGGTGAAAAACAAGGCTCGGGTCGAGGGTTCTATTTGTGAAGCCTATATTCTTGAGGAGATTATAAACTTCTACTCGACGTATTTCAAATCTCATGTTGCTACGAATAGAACGAGGGCTCCGAAAAACGACGACGGTTATCAAGAATCTAATGATGGAATACTGAAAGTATTCAATGCGTTCGGAAAGCCTTCGGAAAAAATGAAGAAGTGATATTTGAATGACGAAGAGCTAATGGATGCTCAGTTGTATGTATTACTCAATTGCGATGAGGATGAAGTGGAGAAGCTAGAGGGGTAAGTAATTAATGATGAGTTTACGTCATCTCAATGTAATAGTATAAGCTAATATTATTGTACTAATCGGCGGTTGCTTCGTTGTTTTTCAGCACATATAATGATAAGTTGAGGTCGGTCAGACCCTACCTAACAGACGAAGCATTAGAACAAGAAATGAGACGTCATTTTCCTTCTTGGTTGAACGAATATATAAGCAGCCCGGTAATTACTGGCCTCTTTTAATGCAACTGCGCAATAAATAACTTACTATATCTTCTTTGGTATTCAGGTCGATCGTCTAATTTCACCCGAGATTAAATTAATTAGAACTCTTGCCAAGGAACCAATTACTTTTGTTAAAATATGGCCAAGTTACTGTGTCAATGGCTTTCGGTTCAAGTCGACAAATGCTCCGATCAGAGACAGCTTCCTGGATCTTGATTCCACGAAAAATAGTTGTTTGTGTATCAAATCTTCGAACTACAAAGACGTCGATCCAGAAAATGATTTCTTTGGCATCTTGTGAGAGATTGTGTAGTTGACGTATAATTATGGCAGAGAACCTACAAAGATCGTGTTGTTCAAGTATGAATGGTTCGATCCGACTGAAAATCAAGGTTAGAAAATTGACAAGCATGGTCTTGTGGATATAAACTACAAGCGTAGATATCAAGGCTACGAACCATTTGTCCTAGCAACTCAAGCTCAGCTCGTGTACTTCACAGCTTATCCGAGACGAGGAGCAACGAAGTCTGACTGGTGGGTAGTATGCAAGACTAAAGCTAGAGATACTTTTGATGTTGATGAAAAAGCTTATCAGGAGGACAAGCTACCTCTTGTAACCAATATTGTTGATGTGGACTCCACGGATGTTACGCATTATACGACACATAATATAGAAGATGTAGAATTATCCGAAGAGGAAGACGAAGCCGGCGAAGGCGAAGATGAAAGTGAAGATGAGGAGGAAGATGAGGTCGAGGAAGACGAACAAGATAATTATTCTGAAGATGATTGAGAGAGATGTACTTTCATTTTCTTATTATGTAGAGTTGGTTATTATCTAGTCTTGGTTATTATCTGAATGTATTATCTGGACTTAGATGATTCTTATAGAATGTACTATCTGTAATTTATTTATTTATTTATTTTTTTAAATTTAGCGACGTTTACCGACGCGTTCCGACGTCAAAATATGTCGGTAGACGTCGCTAAACTGGCATATATTGCCAGGATACCGACGTATAGCAACGTCAGTTTCGTCGGTAGGCGTCGATAAACGTTGGTAACTTTCCCAGGATTTTACCATATTTTTCCAGGATATACCGACGTATAGCGACATCACAAAATGTCCTTAATATTCCCCAGGATATACCGACGCAGTACGACATCGTAAACGTCGGTAATTTTCCCAGGACATACCGACATATAGCAACATCATAAACGTTGCTATTTCATCGACGAAACAACGGTAAACGTCGGTATATTACTGACGTATCTTTGCGTCGGTAAACGTCGATGCTGGCGACGATCAGCGACGTCTTTTCAAACAGTGACTAAGGTTTCCGCGACAAGAGGAGGATGTCGCTAAATACATCGCTAAACTGGTTTAGCGACGTCTTTAGGCGCTAAAATAACTTATTCTGGTAGTGGCCCTTTGGGCTCACTAATGCCCCATCAACATTTCAAGCCATGATGAACCACATATTCAAGGATTACTTTTGGAAATTTGTCCTCGTATTCTTTGATGACATTTTAGTATCACTACAAAAATTTGTTCGATTAGCGACGTCTAAATACGTCGCTAATCTCAGCGAAAACGTCGCTAAATCAATTTAGCGACGTTTATGGCGACGTTTCAGGAACGACGAAAAAAAATGTGTCGCTAAACGAGAAAATGTCGCAAAACGTCGCTAGGGCGACGCTATTTCGCGACGTCAATGACGTCGCTAATTAGGCAGTGTTATTTGCGACGTTTGTTAATTGATGCTAATCAGCGACGTAAAAGGCGACGTTATAGCGTGGTCGTCGTTTAGCGACAGATCTGCGACGTTTTGGCAACATCGAGCTGACATCAGATTTAGTGCCACGTATTGCCACGTCAGAATTTAGCGACGCTTTTAGCGACATTTTTTGGCATCGCTAATATGTAGCGACGAATACTAACGTCGCTAAATTAAAAAAAATATAAAAAAATAGGTTCCAGAAAGCAAATGATGCTGGAGCTGGACCTTAGACAAAATACAGAATACAAAATACAGAATACAGAATCCAATCCCTGGGTTCGTCGACCCCCTCGGTGGAACACTCAACACTGGCACGCACAATACATTCCAGAATATACAAAAAATATAAAGAAAAAATACTATCCGCAACGAACAATGTCAATATATAATATCCTCAACACAACTAAATCAATATCCACAAATACGTACAAACTCAGTATCCTCAACGAAAAAACTGAATATCCCCAAATACGTATAAAGTAAAAATACAAAATACAGAATCTAATCCCTGGGTTCGTCGAAAATAAAAAAACAAAGATTGACACACAGTTCTAATTCATATGTGTTTTAAGTGTGAGAACGGATGGCTCAGAACACAACCCAAAATTCATTCTAGCATACATTAGTGTGAATCATCTATGTTCTGTACATATGGTGTAGTATAAATTCTTATCGAATCTAGTATCTAGTATATGAAGAATGTAACAGAATCAAGATGAACTCACATAATGTAATACTAAGACATCATCTACTACTATATAAGATATAGTGATAGGTTGTCGTATCATCATTGCCGATGGATGAGGGCGCAGGACAGTCAACTTTATCTACGGCTACATAGTTTCTGCCTCGCTAGTCGAATGGCTGCAGGGACTATTTCCTGATCACCATGTCGTACCATAGTTTCTGTCTCGCCAGTCGAATGGCTGCAGGGACTATGTCCTGGAGCTGGAGCCAAAATATAGAATCCAAAATATAAAATACAGAATCTAATCCCTGGGTTCCCCCACCAATTCATTTCCTCCCATTTTACTCTCTCACTCTCTCTCCTCCCCCCTCCGGCGCTCTCACTCTCTTCGGCGCTCTCACAGTACTAATTCATATCTATTTAAGTGTGAGAACGGATGGCTCAGAACACAACCCAAAATTCATTCTAGCATACATTAGTGTAGATCATTATGTTCTGTACATATGGTATAGTATATGTTCTTATCGTATCTAGTATCTGAAGAATGTAACAGAATCAAGATGAACTCACATAATGTAATACAAAGACATCATCTACTACTATATAAGATATAGTGATAGGTTGTCGTATCATTATTGCCGAGGGATGAGGGTCGCAGGACAGTCAACTTTATCTACGGCTACATAGTTTCTGCCTCGCCAGTCGAATGGCTGCAGGGACTATGTCCTGATCACCATGTCGTACCATTGTTTCTGTCTTGCCAGTCGAATGGCTACAGAGACTATGTCCTGGAGCTGGAGCCAAAATACAGAATCCAAAATCCAAAATACAGAATCTAATCCCTGGGTTCCCCCACAAATTCATTTCCTCCTATTTTACTCTCTCACACTCTCTCCTCCCCCCCTCTGGCGCTCTCACAGTACTAATTCATATCTATTTATGTGTGAGAATGGATGGCTCAGAACACAACCCAAAATTCATTCTAGCATACATTAGTGTGGATCATTATGTTCTATACATATGGTGTAGTATATGTTCTTATCGTATCTAGTATCTGGAGAATGTAACAGAATCAAGATGAACTCACATAATATAATACTAAGACATCATCTACTACTATATAAGATATAGTGATAGGTTGTCGTATCATCATTGCCGAGGGATGAGGGTCGCAGGATAGTCAACTTTATCTACGGCTACATAGTTTTTGTCTCGCCAGTCGAATGGCTGCAGGGACTATGTCCTGATCACCATGTCGTACCATAGTTTCTGTCTCGCCAGTCGAATGGTAATATATAATATCCTCAACAAACCAAATCAATATCCGCAAATATGTACAAACTCAGTATCCTCAACGAAAAAACTGAAGGAAGGATCAGTGCTTTTTATTTCTCTTCCATCCATCTATCCATTCCTCCGTTCTGATCAAGCCTCTTCCTTTCTCCTCTAATCCACCATGGCTCTGGATCCATTTGCTCCTCCCTACTTTCCTTCTTCTTATTTGACTCTCTCAGCCACATATGATATCCAGCTCAAGTGTAGAGGCGGGGAAGAAGAAGTGGGCAGGAATAGGAGGCCAGGGAAGCAGCACAGCCGGCGGCATGACCTGGAGGAAGTACATAGGTTTTCTTCAATATCCGTAGAAGAACTATAATGATATATCTTTTCACAATATGTCACCTTGTCAAAGACCCTTAATGTGAATATCATGTTACCGCGGTGTCAGAAGACCAACATGTCATAATTTTTTAAGCCGTGTGCTTTGACATAATCCTCCCAACTCTTTCCTCCTATGTAATATCACGTTACCACGATGTCGGAAGACCAACATGTCATAATTTTCTAAGCCGTGTGCTTTGACATAATCCTCCCAACTCTTTTCTCCTATATAGCTACATAGGAGGAAAGAGTTGGGAGGATTATGTCAAAGCACACGGCTTAGAAAATTATGACATGTTGGTCTTCTTACACCGCGGTAACGTGATATTCACATTAAGGATCTTTGACAAGGTGACATATTGTAAAAAGATATATCCTTATAGTTCTCCTATGGATGTTAAAAAAAACCTATGTACTTCCTCCAGGTCATGCCGTCGGCTGTGCTGCTTTCCCGGCCTCCTAATCCTGCCCACTTTATCTCTCCCACCTCTACACTTGAGCTGGATATCATATGTGGCTGAGAGAGTCAAATAAGAAGAAGGAAAGTAGGGAGGAGCAGATGGGTCCAGAGCCATGGTGGATTAGAGGAGAAGGAAGAGGCTTGATCAGAACGGAGGAATGGATAGATGGAAGAGAACTAAAAAGTACTGATCCTTCCTGTTGTGAGAAAGGATGGCTCAGAACACAGCCCAAAATTCATTCTAGCATACATTAGTGTGAATCATCTATGTTCTGTATATATGGTGTAGTATACGTTCTTATCGAATCTAGTATGTAGTATCTGAAGAATGTAACAGAATCAAGATGAACTCACATAATGTAATACTAAAACTTTATCTACTACTATATAAGATATAGTGATAGGTTGTCGTATCATCATTGTCGAGGGATGAGGGTCGAAGGACAGTCAACTTTATCTACGGCTACATAGTTTCTGCCTCGCCAGTCGAATGGCTGTAGGGACTATGTCCTGATCACTATGTTGTACCGTAGATTTATGCAAATGGAGCTGGAGCTGGAGCCAAAATACAGAATCCAAAATACAAAATACAGAATCTAATCCCTGGCTTTGCCGAAAATACAAAAACAAAGATTGACACACAGTTCTAATTCATATGTGTTTTAAGTGTGAGAACGGATGGCTCAGAACACAACACATTATAGCATACATTAGTGTGAATCATCTATGTTCTGTACATATGGTGTAGTATACGTTCTTATCGAATCTAGTATGTAGTATCTGAAGAATGTAACAGAATCAAGATGAACTCACATAATGTAATACTAAAACATTATCTACTACTATATAAGATATAGTGATAGGTTGTCGTATCATCATTGCCGAGGGATGAGGATCGAAGGACAGTCAACTTTATCTACGGCTACATAGTTTCTGCCTCGCCAGTCGAATGGCTGCAGGAACTATGTCCTGAACACTATGTCGTAGTCCAATACAATTCAGAGATTGACACAATACTAATTCATATATGTAGTCCAATATAAATAGTCTAATACAAAAACAACCTACAATACAAATAGTCCAATACAAATAAGTACTAATAGCTAATAAGAACCATGCAGCTCACACAAACGCTCAGTGATACGATCACGCAACCACCTCGAAAAAGTGGGATCGACGACGTTTGGATGGATGTAGTCCCTTGCAAGTGCTGCATCAATAGAACTCCCGGTCTTACTAGCTACCGGTACTGGATGAATAGAACTCCTGGTCTCACTAGCTACCGGTGCCACTTCCTCCTTAACAGTAGGAGGAGCCACCTCAGCATTCACTGTTTCCCTCAAACGACGTACCGCTCCTCGGATCATGGGTGCCATCTGGTAAAATCAATATTCACATAGGAGAGCGGTTGAAAATAAATGAGAGAACTATCAGAGAATCACATAAAACTAACTAGAACTGAAATAAAGTAATTGACAAATAAATGAGAGAACTATCAGATATGATACTTAAGTATCAATACGATACTCGAGTATCGGTATTGTGATTGCGATACCGATACACATAGGAATGGTATAATACTCAGAGTATCGGTATATATCAGACCATTCCGTATTACTCAGAGTATCAGTAATACAAAATAAAAAAAATATAATACGTATAAAGAATTAGAAAACTTACATAAGCTTTGGCAGCCATCTTCTTCGTCATCTCTGTCCAAAAATCTCCTCTGAGTCAATCCTTTGCCCCAGAGCTCGAGTGGACATCCTTGAGTAGGACGTATACTCTGAGAGATCACCTTTACAAGAATGATATCAGTAGTGGGATTGAGTGTTGGAGGAGATATTATCAGAGTGTACGTCCTACTCAGATGGGTCTCTCACCGTTACTATTTTTTTCTGACAGCATGGTAGATGTGCTCCGTCAACAGATTCTTGCTCTGAGCCAAAACTTTGTTCCGGAGCTCAATTGGACATCCTTCGTGTAGAGCTCGAGCGAGAGGTTCTTGACAACATGGTGGTCTCCTTTGTCAAAGGATTCTTGCTCGTCCTTTGTGGGATGAGCACGAATCCTTTGACAAAGGAGACCACCATGCTGTCAGGAACCTTTCACTCGAGCTCTACACGAAGGATGTCCAATTGAGCTCCGGAACAAAGTTTTGGCTCAGAGCAAGAATCTGTTGACGGAGCACATCTACCATGCTGTCAGAAAAAAATAGTAACGGTGAGAGACCCATCTGAGTAGGACGTACACTCTGATAATATCTCCTCCAACACTCAATCCGACTACTGATATCATTCTTGTAAAGGTGATCTCTCAGAGTATACGTCCTACTCAGATGGATCTCTCAGAGTATCCTCTCCGGTTGGTTGTCCTAATTCATGTGTTTTAAGGATGAGAACCGATGGCTCATAACGCAACCCAAAATTTATTCTAGCATACATTAGTGTGAATCATCTATGTTCTGTACATATGGTGTAGTATACGTTCTTATCGAATCTAGTATGTAGTATCTGAAGAATGTAACAGAATCAAGATGAACTCACATAATGTAATACTAAAATGTCATCTACTACTATATAAGATATAGTGATAGGTTGTCGTATCATCATTACCGAGGGATGAGGGTCGCAGGACAGTCAACTTTATCTACGGCTACATAGTTTCTGCCTTGTCAGTCGAATGGCTGTAGGGACTATGTCCTGATCACCATGTCGTACCATAGTTTCTGCCTCGTCAGTCGAATGGCTGCAGGGACTATATGTCCCGATCACCATGTTACCAATTAACCAACCAACAAAACTACTTGTTACAAATATCGGCACTATCGGTACGTTCGAATCGTAGTATCACATTTTTCGGTGTCGGAAAACAAATAATTATTACTAAATTATCAGATTTTTCGGCACTATCGGTGCCCCTGACCAAGCTATCCCCCTACACCACCCCTAGCCCTAACCTGAACCCTACTCCTAGCTACCCTCCCCTAGCCGCCCTCGTCCTCCCTGCGCCGGAGAGAGTGAGAGCGCCGGAGAGAATGAGAGAGAGGGTGGGGAAGAGTACCACGTATCGGAGAGGGAGGAGAGTCGCCGGAGAGAGTGACAGCACCGGAGAGAGTGAGAGCGCCGGAGGGGGGGAGGAGAGAGAGTGAGAGCGCCGGAGGGGGGAGGAAAGATTCGCCGGAGAGAGTGACAGCGCCGGAGAGAGTGAGAGCACCGAATGGAAAATGAACCCTAACCCGAACCCTAACCCTAGCTCCCCTCCCTCAGCCGCCCTCGTCCTCCCTGCCCCACACCCCCAGCCAGCCCCACTCACCCCCAACCACCCGCATCCCCCCCTGCACCTCCCTTCGAGCCACCCGTACCCTCCCCAAACTACCAACAACCAAAACAGACGGAGAGAGAGAGAGAGAGAGGGGGAGGAAGAGAGTCATGTACCAGAGAGGGAGGAGAGTCGCCGGAGAGAGTGAGAGTCGTCGCCGGAGAGAGTGAGAACGCCGGAGAGGAGAGAGAGTGAGAGAGGAAAATGGGGGGAAATAAAACGCTGGGGCGGGGATATAATTAGAATTTAGCGACGCTTAAACTGCCGTTGCTAAATGCGTCGCTACTAGCGACGTCCCAGCGACATTTCGCGACGACTGGGTCATGTGCTTAATGTACGTCGTTGTTACGTAGCTTAGGTCGTCGCTAGTAGCGACTATAAGCGACGTTTATATAAAACGTCGCTAATGTACACAATTTAGCGACGTTAATCTAACGTCGCTAAATATACGTCGCCAATTGAGCAGATTTTAGTAGTGTATACAGTGCCAATGCCACAGAGCACTACATGCATCTAAAGATGGTCTTTAAAAAACTGGAAGAAAATCAGTAAAAACTCAAGAGAAGTAAATGCAGTTTCTTGCAGGATAGAGTAGGCTACTTGGGGCATTTTATTTCTGGAGAAGGAGTTGAAGTTGATCAAGATAAGATCAAGGCAGTGATATCTTGGCCCATTCCCAAAACACTTAAGGAATTAAGAGGGTTCCTAGGCCTCTCTACTTATTACAGGAGATTCATCCAGAATTATGGTACCATAGCTGGAGCTCTAACTAACTTACTCAAGAAGAACTCCAATTCAATTGGGATCAAAGAGCCCAATCATCATTTGAGAATCTGAAGACAACTCTAAAAAACCCACCAGTGTTAACCATGCCAAATTTTGAGGAGGAATTTACTCTGGAGTGTGATGCCTCAGGAGGAGGCGTAGGTACAGTACTCATGCAAAGGAGGAAACCCATAGCTTACTTAAGTCAACACCTAAAGGGGAGGGCCACTCTACTATCCACTTATGAAAAAGAAATGCTGGCAATCTTACTAGCAGTGAAGAAATGGGGGCAGTACTTATAGGGCAGACAGTTCACCATAAAGACAGATCATAAGCCACTCAAGTACATGCTGGAGCAAAGACTCTGCACAGAAGCCCAGTACAAGTGGGTGATGAAGTTACATGGCTACCAGTACAAGGTTGAGTACAAAAAGGGTAGAGAAAATCAGGCAACAGATAGCTTGTCTAGAAGAGAAGAGGCTACACTTACCACAACAGAAGAAGCTATAGTCTCAACCATCTCCATTGTTCAAGCTGGGTGGCTACAGCAGATCAAGCACCAAATGGAGACTTCAGAGCTTTATGCAAGGCTACAAGAAAAATGGGAGAAGGGCATGCTGAACACAGATAAGTATACCTACATTAATGGCTTGTTCTATTACAAGAATAGGTTGGTCCTTGACCCCAGCTCTGAGTTTACTAAAATCATGATGAAGGAGCACCATGACTTATTACAAGCTGGACACTCTGGCTATTTGAAGACTCTACACAAACTCAAAAAGGTTTGTTACTGGCCAGGTATGAAGATTTCAATAAAAAAAGTATATGCAAGAGTGTGATATCTGTCAAAGGCATAAAGGAGAGAACATTCTTCCTACATGGCTTCTTCAACCCCTACCAATACCCAACTAGATATGGAAAGACGTCTCCCTTGATTTTATTGATGGTCTACCTCGTAGCAATCATAAAACCACCATCATGGTGGTAGTGGATAGACTAACCAAATATGTTCACTTATTTGCCTTGAGCCACCCATATACAGCAGTGGGAGTTGCACAGACCTTTGTGGAAGGGGTTTTCAAGCTACATGGGAAGCCCAAATCGATTGTAACTAATAGGGATCCTGTGTTCACTAGCTTATTCTGGAAGGAATTCTTCAAGCTACAAGGGACTTCACTCAAGTACATCACATCTTACCATCCACAAACAGATGGACAAACTGAGGTGACCAACAGATGCATTGAAGGGTACCTCACATGCTTCTGCAGTCACAAGCCAAGGGAATGGAGCCTTCACTTACCATGGGATGAGTATTGGTTCAATACCAATTGGCACACAGCTACCCAGATCACTCCCTATGAAGCTGTATATGGTAGGCCACCCCCCACATCCTTACTTATGTACCAGATTTTGCCAGGGACCAAGAAGTAGCAGCAGCACTATCAACCAGGGACAATGCACTGAACATCCTCAAGGACAATCTACTACTGTCTCAAGAAAGAATGAAGAAATTTGCTGATGCCAGGAGGACAGACAGGGAATTCGAAGTTGGAGATTGGGTTTATCTGAGGCTGCAACCTTATAGGCAAGTGTCAGTAGCTCAAAGGAAACCACAAAAATTGGCCCCTAGATACTATGGTCCTTATCAGATTGAAACCAGGATATGAGCAGTGGCCTATGGTCTGAAATTACCTGAGGGATCAATGATTCACCCTGTATTCCATGTGTCTCAGCTCAAGAGGAAATTGGGAACACACTCTAACCTGGACACTGGAATTCCTAATCAGAAAGATGGGTTGATTCTAGAACCTGACTGGATCTTGAAGAGGAGATTAGTACAGAGACAGAACAAGGCAGCTATGGATTTGTTAGTACAATGGAAGGACTGCATGGAAGATGAGGCAGAATGGGTTCCTTACGAGAAGTTCCTCAAGACGTACCGCCACTTTGACCTTGAGGCAAGGTCAAAATAAGGGGGAAGGATTGTTACGAACCTGGTACTGAT
Source organism: Iris pallida (assembly GCA_029216955.1). Taxonomy (NCBI): domain Eukaryota; kingdom Viridiplantae; phylum Streptophyta; class Magnoliopsida; order Asparagales; family Iridaceae; genus Iris; species Iris pallida. The sequence continues at coordinate 7,090,710 of JANAVB010008400.1, forward strand.
ACACTTGAGTATCAGTCACTGGAGTAGCAGAGTAGTAGGAGTAAAGCAGAGCAGTAGAAGTAATCCACATTAGCAGTCATTAGCAGCTATTAGGACAAATTTCCTTTATTAGCAAATGCAGCCTTAGCCAGTACAACCACCAGATATTTCCTCTTTAGATATTTGCTTTTTGTAGATATTTCCTCTTGTTAGGACACCTGTTGCAGACAGCAGGCAATGTCAGTAAGAATGCTATAAAGAGAATAATGTAAGAAAGAGAGAGTAGTGAGAGAATAGTATGCAAATTAGTTAACCGTAGCCACAATAGTTCTGTCATCTTCATCTTCTTCTTCATCAATAATATTATCTTCATTATTAGGTATTCAAGCTTTCTTACCTGTAGATGAGTTATACCACTGGCTCACCTCCTTCTCCTCCAGGACTGAGGATTCGGGATCCTAACACTAGATCTGTACATATTGATTCTAAAAATTTCCTTTCCAAATAGGAATAAAATCTTCCAAATTTGACATAAAACTTAAGATAAAATGGGTTAGAACCATCTTACAGACTGCGGGGAGGATGACAGTAGGGAACGGTAGTTCAAGCAACACTTCACCGCAAATCTCCTCGGACGATTTTGCACTTCCGAGCAGCCCACTAGAGCAGAAATCAACAAAAAAATTTAGGGATGTCAAAATGAGGATCGGGAGGAAACATGATTTACCGTTCCTACCACTTCTCCAACTATTCGTATTCTCCCTCAACCGAACCAAACAACTCAAGTGAGAGTAGAGGCTCTCCAAATCCAGGTTCTAAGACCATCTCCAATGGTGATTTCTAAAATTGAGTTCTTATCCTACTTGGCATTGTACTTTAAGGAGATTTATATCCCTAAACCGAACCAAACAACTCAAGTGAGAGTAGAGGCTCTCCAAATCTGGGTTCTAAGACCATCTCCAATGGTGATTTCTAAAATTGAGTTCGTATCCTACTTGGCATTGTACTTTAAGGAGATTTCTATCCTAGTTGGAAGACTTTCTACATAGAAATTGTAGACATACAAAAATGCTCTTCAATGGTTCTCCATTTCTATCCTATGCGTCACAAAATAAAAGGACCAATTTAATGGTGTGGGGCCCAATAATAATTGTCATGAGAGAGAGGAAAATTTCTATGAGAGTTTCTACATGTAGAAACCCTCCTAGAAAATTTATACATTGTCACGAAATGGTGATAGAAATCACCATTGGGAGAAGATTTTTCTAAAATGGATTTCTTCCATAGCAATAGGAAAGATAGAAACCCCCATTAGAGATGGTACCATCTCCAATGGTGATTTTTAAAATTGAGTTCTTATCCTACTTGGCATTGTAATTTAAGAGATTTCTATTCTAGACATACAAAAATGCTCTCCAATTGTTCTCCATTTCTAATAATTGTCATGAGAGATAGGAGAATTTCTAAAAAGTTTACATCCTACATCATTGTCACTTAGGATAGAAATGGTGATAGAAATCACCATTGGTAGGTAGAAGTTTTTTTTTTCTAAAATGGATTTCTTCCATTGAAATAGGGAAGATAGAAACCCCCATTGGAGATGGTCTAACCCACTCGACAGCCTGAATCCGCAAACCAAACATCCCTTTGCATAAAAAGAAAAAAAAGTGTAGACAGCAACGTAAAATTCTAGTTTAGCTTTCGGCATGAAGTTAATTGTTTCTTGTTCTAAGCATTGGAGAAATTACTAGTGGCAAAATCTTAGTTGTTGAAAGGGAGCGCACGAAGGTGTGGATGAACAAAAATTCTAGGGGATCGAGTTCCTAATTTTTCAAACTCTGCTATGAAATGCTGTTTGAATACATTTATCCGATTCCTTCGTTTCCTCAACCTGCTAAAGAAAAAAAAAAAAAATACTTTCAATGTTAGTAAAATTCATGTGTCACATCAATATTACATGTTCTTATTCTGAGTTCTTATTGGAATTTCTGTAGCCGAATTGGTGGATATGATACACAGTGTGAAATTTCATCATATCCAGAAGGACAATATTGAGTTTTTCATTTTGTTTTTTGTAACGCCAAGGATGCTAATCTTTGAGATTTTAAGTCATATTGAACTTAGAAAGCATGTCCACTGGTGAACTTTCTCTCCCCTGGTACAAATCTACAAAGGAGGAGATCGAGCATTCACAAACCAAGCTCAGGTGAAGGGTGGAAACCGTGGAATCACTTTATACTGCAGATGGAGAATTGGTAGCAAGACTTGAATGATATTTTTACACATCTTCTTCTATAAGCAGATTTCTACATTTAGGTAGGGATGTAGCCTGACTGCTGCAACTAAGGAGATGGCTAACCCTAATAACCTGTTCAGGATCTGATGGACCCAAAGTTGCTCGAGAAACGCTCTATATGAGACCACAACAGACTGCCTAGTGAGAATCTAGGCCGCTCATCCTCCTGATCGCTGCTGGTGCTGCTGGTGCTGCTGTCGGTGAAGAAGCCGATGCTTGATCGACCTTTTGCAACCACCGGCTGATCGTTACCGTGGTTGATCATCTTGATAGGCGACCAGCGCGGATGAGTGTTGCTTACATCAAGTTGAATGCCTCCGTTCATCTCGTCCCTTAGTGCTGCCTCGACCCTCTTGGGGTCCACCTCGCCTCCTCCCGTGGAGGAGGCATCCATAACGAAGAATGTACCGATGGCTCTCTCTCCACGCAATGCACACTCTGCTCTCGTCAGCGACAGCCCGCTCTCACGCAAAATCCGAGTCACCTCCGCCAGCAGTCCTCTCCGGTTCCTTGTGCTCACAACCACCCTCAGCCCCTGCAAAATTGCATATTATTAACATCTAGATGCCCGATCGAGTCCAAGAAATCATATACACAAAATTGATATTTTGCCAGCCCTTGGGCGTGCCCGCCACTTGACGGCGCCTACGTGGTTGGCACCCCTACCCCGTTAAGCCCAGGCCAGACGGCCAATAGGTGACTGCCATATGACGCAGGCCAGTGGTGATAGTGGTGGTAATGCTCAAAGGACCGACCAAATAACAGAAGCCATATATAATAAACAAGTCACTTACATGGGAGACCCTCCTTTCGATGGCTGCAACCAAGCACCGTGTAACCCTCTGTCGCTCAGCCTCTTTGTCCAATATGGTGTTGTCATCCTTGTGTCGAATGTAGTATTCCTGCATTAAGCATTTGTTGTCATATCTGATAATTAATGATGTTCACGTATAACTAATTAGGAATGCATGGTTAATTACCTGAATAGCCAGGAGACCATGGGAGCTGACAGCGGCATGGAAGACGACGTACTGCATGTCGGTCAGCGTGCAGACGGTGTCGAAAAGGAGCTTGGGACGGTCCATGCTCCTAACGTTCACCACCGAGTAACCCCTGTCGATCCATCTATCAATCGACACTTGAGCCTGCATCGCCGCAGATGGCGACTGCAAGGGTGAATTCAAAGACAATGATGACAACCAGCCTTTCCTGGCTTGGATCAGGGCAGCTCTGGTGCCAAACTGACCGCCCAACTCCAACTGCACAGGGGGCGGTCCCGCCTCGTAGTCCCTGTCCTCGTGCATCAGCTGGTGCAGCCGCCGCTCCGTGTGCACTCGGCCTTCGGCCAATGGGCCGGACACCTTCACTCTCCTCCTCCTCGTCTCCTCCTCGCCAAAATGAGCACCCAACACCACCTCCACCTGCTCCTCAATGTGGGCAAGGCTGTCCGGATCCAGTATCGGCTTCCCCGTGGCCTCGTCAACGAGGTACATTATTATGGCAACGTGCGAGTTGTGCGTCCAGGCCCGACACGAAATGATCTTGTATCTGTGGAGTTCGGTCAGCACGGCTGCAATCTCAGACAGCAAGCCCGGCTCATCCGTTGCAGTAACCTCCAGCATAGTGTACTCCGACGCCAGTAACCCCGATCCAACCATGTTCCCCAAGCAAGTAATGACCTCCCCCTTCTCCTTCTTTCTGGCGTCCAGCGATTGCTCGATGTACTGGATCAGGGCCTTGTCGATAATTTTGTTTCCCAGCTGATCGGTTACATGGAACACTGTAAACCAAATGCTCAGATCAATACATCACATAGTGGATTAAGCAAAATTAAAAGAGAGAAGAAAAAAAAATGAACCATATAGTTGCATAATTCCCAACACGACCATGGGATGTGTGCATACACACATTCCCGTACAATCTAACCGTTGGGGAGAGAGGATGCAGCACACCCAATAATTTCTGGATCGGTGCGACCTACAAATTAATTTATTACAGTAGTGTAAAATTAAATCAATTTACCATCCATGAGCCATCCAACGTCGGATGAGATGTAGGATTTGGAGATGATGAGGTCGAGATCAGTGAGGACCTGGACCATCTCCAGAAGTATCCCGTGCCTGTTGGCACTGTCCACCTGCACAATCATCAACTAACTATAGGTCATCAATGTTTCGTTGCAATCAACTGCATTAATGCTGCATATATTCTTTTGCACATCAACTAACTATCATCAATCTTTCAATTGGAATTATTTTTCTTTCCTATTCGTTTCCTTTAGGTATTGTTTGGGAATGGAGGAAAATGGGAGAAAGAAATTTTGAGGAAAAAATGGAAGAAAAATTTAAAGTAGTGGTGTTTGGGAAGAGGGAGGGAAATTGAGGGAGAGGAATGTGGAAGAAAAATTCATATGGGCCCCACTCAAAAAAATTTCTCTGTTTGGGAACCTAGGAGGGGAGGGAGAGGAAAATTTGAGGGAAAGAAAAATGGAGGAGAGTAAAATGAAGGTAAAATTAATTTTTCCTTCACTTGTTTGGATAAACAAAAAGTAGGGGAAGGAAAATTTTAAAAATAATATTTTATTTATTATGAAGAAAGATATAATTACCATTTAGTCCTTGATTTTTTCAAATCATAATTAATAACTACTTTATTGAAGGATAGTTGGGTAATTTATTTCACAATTCTCTCATCTCTCTTCATTTTTCTCCCACTTTTGGGAGGAAAATTTTTGAGTAAGACCCACATGAATTTTTCTACCACATTTCTCTCCCTCAATTCTCTCCCTCTTCCCAAACACTACTACTTTTAATTTTCCTCCCATTTTCCTATTAAAATTTTCCTTCCCCCCATTTTCCTCTCTTCCCAAACAATACCTTACACTGTGTTTGGGAACATTTGAGGGGAGGGAGAGGAAAATTTGAGGGGAAGAAAAATGGAGGAGAATAAAATGAAAGTAAAGTTAATTTTCCCTTCCTTCGTTAGGGGAAGGAAAAGTTTAAAAACAATTTTTATTTGTTTATGGATATAGGTATAATTACTATTTCCTCCTTGGTATTCTCAAATGATGATTTAATATGAGAAATTTTGAGTTGTCCCCCACGTATTTTACCATAATTCAAGGTGTTCCCCACCGAATTACCAAAACGTATGAAAGCCCCCACTTTTAACAAAAACCGTCAATGACTAACAGTCAACTCCTTTGACCACCTATTTAAGTGGGGGTGCATCTTGAATTATGGTAAAATAAGTGGGGTGCAACTCAAAATTTTTCTTCTTATTTATGTAGGTCAAAGGAGTTGACTGTTAGTCATTGACGGTTTCCGTTTTAAAGTGGTGTGTTTCATGCATTATGGTAATTCGGTGGGGTGCACCTTGAATTATTGTAAAACAAGTGGGGTGCAACTCAAAATTTTTCATTTAATATTAACGTTTTGAGGGGTGGTGGGGTAAATTCACTCAAATTTCTCTATCTCTTTCCATTTTTCTCCCACATTGGGACGAAATTTTTTTTGGTGGGACCCATCTACTTTTTCCTCTCAAAATTTTCTTCCCCATTTTCAAACACCATCATTCCCTGATTCCTGATTCCGCAAACCAAACATGGCCTTACTTTAGAAAGAAAGAAAGAAAGAAAAGGCCACACTCAATAGCACCGGAGCTTTAGCTTTAAATCACTATTTTGTTGTGGTTGGACCGGTTGGTTAGAAAAGAGTTCTGGCTACATAAACTAAAATAAGAACTTGTTATATGAACTAGTCATGTTCACACGTATAAATTTTGTTAATAATAGTATTAATAAAATATATAAAATTTTAAATTATATTACAATATTTTAAATATAATTTGAATATATTTGAATATAATTTGTTATGATTATTATTTTAAATCCTAGATATATGTTTAATTAGATAATATTATGTAGTTAGTTTAAACATAATTTTAATGTTAAATATATTCTAGTATCAGGTTATTTTATATTTTTTATGTGAGTAGAGAGGATTCAGTTACCCACACAGAAGTTAAGAAAGCTAGTCATTTTTAAAAACTTTTAAAAAAAAAAGAAAAAAAAATGGTTGATGATGTATACGGCTTAGACGGCTCAATCTTGAACCGTTTTGAAGCCCATTTATAATAGTAGAGATGTGACATATGGATTTGATAAACATTAGAAGTGTATTTATTTTTCTAGAAAAAAGTTAATGGACATGTACGTAATCCAAAGACTTTTATGGCCAAGTTTTAAACATTAAGAACTCATGAGTTCCTCTAGGAATTTTGAGCAGTCGAATAAATACAAGTGTTAGGCTAGTCCGACTACAGGAGCCAATATCACACACTAATGACATTTATTTATTTATTTTCGGTTGAAACCAATGTTACAATTCAGACCTCCCCAATAATCCACAGAAGTACCGACTGCTGTCACTTTTTAATTTTATCTCTTTGCATTTATGCGCATATATCAAAAAGAAAATGTTTTATCTACCTCCAAAATTACGTCCCTTCAAGTCTTTTTGTTACATGTTCTTTTTCTATTCGCTCATATATTTCCTCTACTCCCCTCCTATTTGCTTGAGACAATAAGAAAGTAACATGTGACGGATTTGCTTGAGACAATAAGAAAGTAACATGTGACGGAGGGACATAGAGGAACATAATTTTGGAGGTACATATAGCATTATTCATATCTAAAACACATTAAAGAGGCAATAATATTATGATACTTTATCTCAAAAAAATGTTCAGAGTTTGGCAATTAAAAGTTGCAACTTTTACAAATTTTTATTGAAGAGACCACAAAAAATAATTGTTTTGAGTGCATATCCGATCAAAATTTGCTATCAACAAAATTTTGTACAGAACTCTCTAGGTTTCTTGACAAGCAAGTTCCATGTTCTTGAAGCATGGCCAGAGTTGTTTCTTTCAAATTTTTTTTTTAGTTTTAGAAATAAACAAATCTTGAAAAAAAAAAAAATTGATGCTGGCCATCTATACACCACAAAAATTAAACTTAAAAGTCGGATAATCATTCACAAAGAAAGGACCTGGCCTCCTAAAGTCGCTATCAATCACACATGTAATAAAAACAGAAATAATGTGCTCAAGGAAAATAAGGTACCTTGACAAGTGTACAATCCTCGCAAGTGTCATTATCGACACAAACTCTGCATTGTCATAGTCATCGCCGCCAGTGCAAACAACCACAATCAGTACACAAAATTTCAATTAATTAGACTGTGCAGCACCCATCAATCAATCAATGTTGTTCCATTTTTTAATCGTACCTAGGCGGTGGAATCCGTTCCAGTTGTCCATCGAAGTCCGGGTCGAAGTACGGTCCCATTCTCTTTGATGTTCTCGCCTCCCTTCCTCTAAAAATTAACAAATCAGTCAGCACCAAGAAAATATTGCGAATTCAACGATGATGAACTTTGAAATAACAAACCACTATTAATAAGCAGCAATTCCTTCAAATTATGGAAAGAAATGGAGAATCGACGAAGAATCAAAAGACTTTCGCGTCATTTTGCAAAGAAATCGTCAAATCGAAACTAATAAAGAAAGAAAGAACGAACGAACGAAAGAAAGGAAGGGAATTTTTTTTTTCATTTTTCAATAAATTGATGCGGAAATTAATTACCTGTCGGAAATGATCAAGATTTCGAATTATTTCCTTCTTCTTTCTTCTGGCTCGATCAAAAAGAAGAGGAGAGAGAGCGGAGCGTTACCAAGGAATTAGCTCTGTAATTTTTTATTATTGTTTATTAGAAAGGAAATAAATTAATTGCTTTCTTTTCTATTTGTGGCATTTATAGGTGGGGAGGGGAAATCGATTCGTACCAAAGGAGGGGATCTGCCACGTTGGCGGACACGCGTCGGGACAGCGGGAAATGATTGCGGCGGCTCGGTCGCGGAGGCCTCGGTCACGTGGGGATTTGAACTGGCATGTGGATGCGGGTAGTTACTGGGTTTCGGATCCGGAGACGAAGAACCGAACCGCTCAACTTGGTACAAACTATTGTGCCATGGCCATGGGGGGAAATCATTATCAACCCCGGGTTTCTAGTGGGAGCACGTTTTTTACTATGCTTTGCTATCCAAGTAAAAGTCTAACGAGTTTGCTTGAAAATAGTAACGGGTAGTAGAAGGTTTTGATGGGTTTGCTAACGGTTATGGGTTTATTTTTTCACTTGTTTATCTAAGAGCATCATTAGTAGTTGGGATTCTCCAATGCAATTTGGAGCCCAAAATTTAAAAAAAAAAGGTAAATGTAGAATGGATTAGGTTTGTATGAGAATAGTAGGAAATGATAAAGTGAGCTCCGGTCCAAAAAATTGTGTGGTCAAAAACTAATGTAGGAAAAAAATTATATAAATTTTAGAATCTAGAAAGTTGGGCTCCAAATTGGAACTTACTATTCTACAGAACGAGTTTCTACAATCTAGAATCTAGAAAATGGGAGGCCCAACCCTTAGCACCCATGGATGGGTTGGGACCGAAATTGTAGAAATTGAAACTAGGGATGAGACTTATTATTCTACAAAATGAGCTCCTACATTCTAAATCTAGAATCTAGAAAATGGGATGGGCCTTACTAATAGATTCTAGATTTAGAATGTAGGAGCTCATTTTGTAGAATAATAAGTCTCATCCCTAGTTTCAATTTCTACAATTTCGGTCCCAACCCATCCATGGGTGTTAAGGGTTGGGCCTCCCATTTTCTAGATTCTAGATTGTAGAAACTCGTTCTGTAGAATAGTAAGTTCCAATTTGGAGCCCAACTTTCTAGATTCTAAACTTTATATTATTTTTTTCCTACATTAATTTTTGACCACACAATTTTTTGGACCGGAGCTCACTTTATCATTTCCTACTATTCTCATACAAACCCAACCCATTCTACATTTACCTTTTTTTTTTGAAATTTTGGGCTCCAAATTGCATTGGAGAGTCCCAACTACTAATGATGCTCTAAGCAGTAACTTTTCGGACCATCGATTCTCTCTTGGTTAAGGTACCATATGACCTGAAAAGATTAAGATTAAATACTGATACAATCTCTAAGTGTATTATGGAGTGTTCTAGCTATGTTTGATACGACTTCGACACGACATGATCTATACTGTCGGAGTGTCCATATAGTAATGTAGCCAGAATTTGGGGACAGCAGGTCAAAGTCCACTAGTAAATATTTAATCAAAAAAAATTATAAAATCTAAATTATTTTTTTGCATAAATTAGTCACATAATCCTATTTTCTATAACTAATATTGGTCTTTTTTCCATTCAGTTCAAAATACAATTGGCATTAAAGCGCATATTCTAACTAATATAATCAGAACCTTAAACTTAAGAGTCATTCCAGTCAGGTCATACAAGGCCTCTTTGATCAATTTTGACTATTTGATCGACGAGAGTCAGCGTATCTTAAAACTCATGCTTGAATCCTACAATTTTTAGTCATAAATCTTGCAACCCTAGGATCTTATGATGATTCAATATTATTTTCTCCTTAAAAAAAAATAAGATTAAAAATATTTTATTTTCATCCACTAATTTTTTAACATTATATTTTCTTAATTGAAGAACGTTATACTAGCAAACAATTTTATTCCATCTAAGAGCAAATTAAATCTTGATATCTAAGAGGAAATAAGGGAGAAATCAATTAGGACATGAATTAATTAGCACATGAATCATTGAGGAATCATTTAAATCAATTTAGGGTAGAAATCAAATATATTTAGAGGTGTTACCTTATGAATGAGAGGGAGAGAGACGCGACAGAGAAAAGGGTACAGAGCGATGGGAGAGAGGTGTAACACGACATAAGACAAATCCACTACCAAGCGAAGGTAAAGAATGGATTGTAATACATGAGATAAAGAATAACAACTAAAGTAAGTCCACCAACTTAGGATAAAGGGGCAGGTAGTCCGCAAAGGAAGACAAGTAAGAGCCTAGTTCGAAATCCGTACTCCACAGAATACTGTCGATCGTCTATACCTGAAGAGATCATCAGGTCCTCAGAAGGACGCAACAAGATACAGAAAAATATGCCATATAACTGAATATAAACTGCTCAATAATAGTCTGGATCACAATACGGTTCAGTATTCTGTCATTGAAGTGGCACACTATTCTGCGACAAAACACTGTTTCAAGTCATGATCAGGCATAAGTATATAAACAAAATAGAAAAGTACATATACCGAAACGGATAAAGGTCACCTAACCATTCTATATGATACATGCACTTTTGAAGACAACGTTCCATGCATGGGCTCTCCGAACAAACAAAAAAAGTAAGTAAAGGGTGACAGTAAGTAGCGCTCATCCGAGTCACAATCGGCCGACAAGTGCATAAAAGTGTATAAAAGTAAATAATAGCCCCTACACCTAATAGATGTCTCCTCCCCCTATGATACTATACATGCTCGTGATAGAACTGGAAATTACCAGGACCCCTAGTTTGGTGTACGTATTGATCGATGAAAGTTTAACAGATCTAAGACGTGTTCTAACTCTTCATAGCGGAACTAGGGTTCACAAATTATACCTACGACGGAAAGAAGAAGACACTTTCCAGCAACCTCGAGCAGTCATGACCCCAAGATCTTCTGCATGTATTCCTTCCTCGGATTGGACGTCGTGTAGGCAACGATCTTCCAACCTTTTCTTCTCATTAGCTGTGAGCCCTTTAACCAATTTTCTTTTATTAATGTCTTTATTACTTGTCCTTATTTTAATGTTAATAAATTCATAAAGGAATATATGTAGCAACCACCCTATAGTTAAGGAGGGCCCTTTTTCAAAAACCAAATTGTTAGAGGGGCATTTGTAAATTTCAAATTCAAATCCTCTAAGTGGCTATCAGCAGATAAAAATCGGATTAAGATCGATCTCCTTCATCTTATCACTGTAGGATTTAGTCAAAGGTATATATATATATATATATATATATATATATATATATATATATATATATATATATATATATATATATATATATATATATATAGCAGTTGTAACTACCCCAATTTGAAATTCCCTAATTTTTGAAGATCAATATTATTTCTGATTTTTTCACAAAATTATCTTGAATGAAATATAATTTTTGATGCCTAAATCTGATTAATTATTTTTAATTAAATTATTTAATTCAGTAATACTTTTACTAATAATTATACTTATTATTTCTAATTATTATTTATGAATAGTTAAAATAAATTTTGTTGGCCGGGCTTCCAAGTCCAGTTGTATTAGAATTTAGAGTGTAATACTCGGGCTTGGACTGCCAGCCCAAGTTAGCTATTACTATGGGCCTATTTGGGTTCGGAAGAGTTAGGTTGCGTTTGGTTCATTGTAATGTAATCGTAATCGTAATGGAATTGGGTTTGTAATGTAATTGAGTTTGTAATGTAATGGAATTACAATTACATTACTATGTTTGGTTGAAACATGTAATCAAACCATGTAATGTAATGTTAATTGCATTCATGTGTTTGGTTTACCATGTAATGTAATTAAATTTTTAATTTAATATTTTTTTTTAAAATACAACATAAAATTTAAAAAGTTGATCAATACAAAATTTCAAAAATTTAAAAAGAAAAAATTTAAAATAAATAATAAAAAAGGGGAAAATGGTTTGTTTTCTGCTAAAAAAAGACCAAAAACGAAAAAAAAGAAAAAAAATAAAAAATACCAAAAATGACAAACGAACAAAACAGAAGGAAAAAAACCAAAAATGAAAAAGCGATAAAAAAGAAAAACGACAAAAAAAAAAGATCAAAAATGTGAAAACCATAAAAAGTTACCAATAATGATAAAAAAAAGGCTTAATTGCACTTTGCTACCCTCAACTATTCCGCCTTTTCAACTTGATACCATAAACTTTTTTTCGTAACAAATTGGTACCTCAACTATTATTTTTTTTCAACTTGATACCTAATTTTTCAAAAATTCCGAAAATGCCCTTCCCTCTTCCTTCCCTCCACCCCCTTCCCCACTCCTGCCACCCCCCCTGCTAGCTCTGGCCGCCCCACCCCCCCTGCTAGCTCCGCCCCCCCCCCCGCCCCCCACCCCCCCTGCTACCTTCGGCCACCCCCTGCCCCGCCTCCCGCCCCGCCCTCCCTCCCCAGCCCCCCTCCTCCCGTGCTGCCACGGCCTAGGGGAGAGGCGGGGGCGGGCGGACGGCCGGAGTGAGCAGGGGGGGTGGGGGGCGGGAGGGGGGGGGGGCGGAGCTAGCAGGGGGGGGCGGCCGGAGTGAGCAGGGGGGGGGCGGCCGGAGCGTGCAGGGGGGGAGGGTTAGGGGTAGGGGTAGGGGCATTTTAGTCCAAAATAACATCTGGGTACCAAATTGTTACAAAAAATAGTTTAGGGTACAAAGTTGAAAAATGGTAATAGTTGAGGGTAGCAAAGTGCAATTAAGCCTAAAAAAAATGACTAAAAACAAAAAATGACAAAAAACAACAATAAATTAAAGGGAAAAAGAAGGACGAAAAACGACAAAAAACAAAAAAAAAGGGCAAAAAATGAACAAAAACAACAAAAAAGAAAAAAAAAATGACAAAAAAACGATAAAAAAGTGCAAAAAAATAAAAAACGATAAAAAGGAACAGAAATGACAAAAAACGAAAATACGAAAAAAGACCAAAATAAGAGGGAATTAAAACGAGTAAAAAACGACAAAAAAATTAAAAAACTTGCAAAAAAAATCAAAAAATGACAAAAAAGGGAACAAAAACGACAAAACGACTAAAACAACAAACAAAAAGAAAAAACGAGCATAAACGACCAAAAAAGTGAAAAAAGACCCCAAAAAAAGCAAAAAAAGGATAAAAAACGACAAAAAACATACAAAATCGACCAAAAACGATAGAAGACGATAAAAACGTGAAAAATGGTCAAAAACGTACAAGATCGACAAAAATCGATAAATAACATGCAGAAATGGCAAAAAATGTGCAAAATCGACAAAAAACGATAAAAAAACGTAAAAAATTAACCAAAAACGATAAAAATAAAGGGCAAAAAATGAACAAAAACGACAAAAAAGGGCAAAAAGAACAAAAAAAAGGGACAAAAACGACAAAAAAACAAACAAAACAACCAAAAACGAACAAAATGACAAAAAATGAACAAAACGACAAAAACAGACAAAAACAACAAAAAAGGCAAAAAACGACCAAAAAAAACAAACAAAACAACCAAAAACGAACAAAAATGACAAAAAATGAACAAAAACGACAAAAAATGAACAAAAAAAGGACAAAACGACAAAAAACGAACAAAAATAACAAAAAACGAACAAAAATTACAAAAACGAACAAAAAACGAACCAAAAACAACAAAAAAAGGACAAAAACGAAAAAAAAAATAAAATAACGAAAAACGAAAAAAAATGACAAAAAAACGAACAAAAACGACAAAAAAGGGACAAAAACGACAAAAAAACAAAGAAAAACAACAAAAAAACGAACAAAAACGACAAAAAACGAACAAAAACGACAAAAAACGAACAAAAAAGGACAAAAACGACAAAAAAACCGAACAAAAATGAAAAAAAAGCGAACAAAAATTACAAAAAACGAACAAAAACGACAAAAAAACGAACAAAAAGGGACCAAAACAACAAAAATTGACAAAAACGACAAAAAATAAACAATAACAACGAAAAACGAACAAAAATGACAAAAAAACGAACAAAACGACAAAAACCGGACAAAAACAACAAAAAACGACAAAAAAAACAAACAAAAACAACAAAAAAACGAAAAAAAAATGACAAAAAACAAAAAAAAACGACAAAAAACGGACAAAAACAACGAAAAAGGACAAAAACGAACAAAAAACAAACAAAAACAACCAAAAACGAACAAAATAACAAAAAACGAACAAAAACAAAAAAAAAAAACCAAAAACGAACAAAAACGATAAAAAACGACAAAAAACAAACAAAAACAACATAAAATGACAAAAAACGAACAAAAATGACAAAAAACGACCAAAATCGGACAAAAATGACCAAAAACAACAAAAAATGACCAAAACGAACAAAAAGACCAAATTATAGCATACCAACATTTCGCTTAAGTTGTAATGTAATTGCGATTACATAGGTTTTATGATGTAATTGAGTTTAGAAGAAACTGATGTAATGTAATCAAACTTGTAATCGCGATTACATTACATCTAATTTTTTTTGTCCAACCAAACATCCGAATTAGATTGACAACGTAATGCCAATTACATTACGTTGTCCAATCCTGCAAACCAAACGGGCCCTTAATTTGTTGGTTTAGCCTAAATATCAGTTAATTACTTCTAAAACTATATTAATAGCTAGATGCTAAAATCTGTTAGAATTAGTTGAGGCTGCCAACTATTTTACCCCTAGATCTATCAATTATTACAATCCTGCCATCCTACTTGGGGAGCACACAACTTTATTCTTTAAATATTCAGACTATTATTATTTTACAACAGCCATCACATCAATTCTCTCTCTACAGTCCTTATCTCTCCCGCTCTCTCTTCCGAGCAGTCTGCCTCCATCCGCCGCCGAGCACTCCGGTCGTGCTCCGGTGAACCACCACCATTTCCTACTATTTCTGCCCATCCACCCGTCGCCATCACCACCACACTGTTCACCATGCTCATCCGACCACTTCGCCACCCCCACCACGACCTAGATCTAGGTCGGCCGGACCAACCCCAGCCATCATTTTCCCCATCACAACCGATCTAACACCACCGCTCCGTCCAACCACAACCTACCGTTACTCTGCCGCCTAGCGTCGTACACCATGCCGACTCGACGAAATCTCTTCCAAATCTGTCGGTTCGACCACAGATGACCCGATCATGCCGCCGAACCCTCTCGCCGTGCAGCCACCGCGCCTAGATTGCTAATTCGAACCCTCTGTTGCTTGACCACCGAGCTTCGTGAGTGGACTTCGCCACCAGACTTCCTCCACGCCACTGAGCGGCACCTCTACCTGGTGTTTCCGCGATGAGCCTCATTTCTCTCACCACTTGAACCCCCTTCATTTTCCTTCTCCTCCTTCTGTATCTTTTCTCTTTTCTTTCTTAACACATCTCAATGAAAGTGAGCGAGTAGTTGGAAATAGGTGGAGAGAAAGGCTTCATGAATTGCCTCTTCTCTCTCCTCAGTTCCCTATAAACAGGTCACTTGACCCTTTAATGTGCGGCCACTATTCGTAGCTGATTGAAGTAATCAGAAAGAACTTTTATTCTTCCTTATCTCTCTCTTTGAATTAACATATGAATGGACCCTTGGCCAAGCTGACTTGGCCGGCTATGAAACCAAGGGTCATTTGGCCCCTTTCAATTAATAAGGGGCTCACTCATGGCAGCCGCTTGAGTGCTTGGCCATTTGTTTTGGAAGGAGTCATGTGACCTTCATTATGTGAAGAGTCGCCAATGACTCATCGATTTTCGAAAGGCCAATTAATGGCTGGAGGGATTCGATTGTACTAGCATATGAAGATTTTTATGCTTTGTTATGCATAGTACTGTACTCTATGGTTTAGTTATTTATATTTGAGAGAGTTGTTTTTTTCATGCTAATTTATTTTCTCTTCTTCTGTCAAGTAATATTAGTTATTTTGGCTGGTGTTTTCCCAAGGGTCTTCTAACCTTTCGTTTGGTGAAGGACCACCATTTAGTTCTGACTGGTAGTGTAGGAGATGAGTTTTAATGAGTATATTGTATATATATGGGTAAAGTGCAAAAAATCCCTCGTTAAATATGTGTCTTTTGTACTAAAAGATCCCATACTCTTAAAATACCCAAAAGTTTGAAATATACTCATTTTGCCCCCAATTGACAATTTTACCCCTTCCTCCCCCCCTCCTTCTTCGGCTGTGTTCGCCGGCGACGGAGGCAGAGGGGGGGTGGGGGTCGGGGGGGAGGGGGGAGGGGCGGGCGGAGGGGGGGAGGCGGGGTCGGGGGGTCGCTCGCCGGCGAGGAGGAGCAGGGGGGTCGGGGCCGGCGAGGGAGCAGGGGGGTCGGGGCCGACGACGGAGCGGGGGGCGTTGGGGCCAGCGACGGAGCAGGGGGGGGTCGGGGCCGACGACGGAGCAGGGGCGGTCGGGGCCGGCGAAGGAGGAGGAGGGGGGTCGGGGCCGGCGAGGGAGGAGGAGGGGGTGGGTCGGGGGGGCGCTCGCCGGTGAGGAGGGTGGGGCTGGGGGCTCGCCGGCGAGGGGGGGATGGGGGGGTCGGGGGGGCTGGGGGATCGCCGGTGCCGGCGAGGGGGGGGGGGGGGTCGGGGGGGGCCTGGGGATCGCCGGCTCCGCCGGGGGGGGGGGGGGGGGGGTAGAGGGGACAGGGGTAGTTTAGGTATAAATTTTTAAATTTTGGCTGGAGGGGTCTAAACGAGCGAACTTGTTATCTAAGGAGGGGTAAACTGCCAAAAAATTCTAAAAGGTCTTTTAGTGCAAAAGGCGTATATTTAACGAGGGGTTTTTTGCACTTTACCCTATATATATTATATGTTGTTGTGTTGACCGATGCTTTTCGATTGAAACCAATTTATGGGTGCTCGGTTCAGTGTACTGTACACTTGGACTACAATGTTTTGTTATAATATAGCACAGTACGTCACTTTTGTTAAGAGTATGTATTTTTGAGATAGGTGTAATAGCCCATATAGGCCTATGAGTGTAGTATTACTATATATATATATATATATATATATATATATATATATATATATATATATATATATATATATAGCACAGTACGTCACTTATGGGTGCTCGGTTCAGTGTACTGTACACTTAGACTACAATGTTTTGTTATAATATAGCACAGTACGTCACTTTTGTTAAGAGTATGTATTTTTGAGATAGGTGTAATAGCCCATATAGGCCTATGAGTGTAGTATTACTATATATATATTTATATATATATATATATATATATATATATATATATATATATATATATATATATATATATATATATATATATATATATATATATATATATATATATATATATATATATATATATATATATTCGAATTATAATTTGTATAATTATTATATTGGTATAAATATGTACCAGAATGATATATTATGCTGGCATGTTAGTTTTGGACTATTATTGGATATTGGTCTTTGGATATGATTTGGACTCTATGGGACATATTGCTTTTCGACTTATTTGGGACTTATTATGGACTATAGATTGTGATTTATTCCGTGTCGACAGGATCGTGTCGCGCACGTCGACTTCAGATTCCCAAGGCATGTGCTTCCAGCGAATACTCTCATTTCATGTTTAATTATTGTATTTCACGATTTAGCTGTGCATGCCATGAATCTGTCACGATGTCCACACGAGATTAGTATTTATGGATTCATATCATCATATTCATGTTTATCCTGTTCACCATGATTCCTGTTTATTTATTTTCTGTTTTCTATACCATGATTAGAATCCATGTATGCTAGTTAGTCGTAAAGTACTTTAGTATATATGTGATCAAAACCCTGTATAATCTATGATTCCGTGTTTCCGTGCCTGCTAGCTAATCATACACTACACGCATGATTGAGCCTGACCAAGTAGAACCCTAAGCCGATCACATATAGAACATAATACTTCAATCCCACGTAGTATAGCTATGACTCTTGCATTTCATATTGCTATGTCTTTTACCATGATTTCCTGTTTATTTTATCTACTCTCACCATGTTACAAATTCACACCAGTATTATCTCTTCTTTTTTTGTCTTATAATAATTAATATGTTATGGGTAGTAGTTTTTGTGTTGTACTTGCTCCAATCCTGACTGGGATAACCATATTTTTAGGAGAGGACTTAGAAAACTGGTGCACTACTTATTATGACGCTCCTGAGGCGGATCATGGTCTAGCTGAGGATGCATGAGATGACATTACCGATAAGCCACTGGAGGATGCATAGTTTAGTTTAGACTTTATTTTTGTCGTTTAGACTTTTTATTCCAGAACATTTGATGAGTTGTAATAAATTGAGGATGGCTGTACCTAACCTTTTGAGATGTACTCTGTGGATTATTTCCTTCCCTTTCCATATCTTGCTACTAGTATTTGTGATTGAGTTAGATTCTATTATCATGTGATATCTTTTCTGGATGGGATTGGTCACACTTTAGATTTGACAGCTTACTACCGTCGACTCTGCGGCATAGGCTGGACGTGCTTCTACGCACTTGCGTCCGAACATTCGGGCGTGGGTCGTGACAGCAGTTGTTTGATCTCTGTTACAACTCACACTACTAAAATCTACTATATTAGTGACGTAATTTAGCAACGTTAGTTAAAAAGTCGCTAATTCTTGCAATTTAGCGACGTTTACGTTAAACGTTGCTAATCGTCGCTATTAGCGATGAAAATTGCGACGTGCTAGCAATGTATATTAATTAAATGAGCATTTCGTCGCTAAACGTTGCCATTACGTCGCTAATAGCGACAAATTTAGCGACGTTTCTCACAACTTCGCTAAATTTTAATTAAAATCCGCCCCCAGATTCATTTCCCTCCATTTTCTATTTTCACTCTCTCTCCTCACTTTCCCCTTCGGTGCGGCGAGAGATCCTTCCTCTCCGGTACATAACTCCCCCCACTTTATCTATTTTGGTTGTGGGTGGTTAGGGGGGTGCGGGTGGCTTGGAGAGAGGGACACGGAGGGGGGTGCAGGTGGTTGGGGGTGAGGGGCTGGGGGGGAGGGGCAGGGGGCGATGCGGGTGGTCGGGTGGTGAGTGGGGGTAGCTGGGGGGGGAGGGGTAGGGGGGTGAGGGCGGCTGGGGGTGAGGAGCGGGGGCTGGGGGTGGTTGGGGGGTGAGGGGCTGTGGGGGGGGGGGGAGGGACAGGGACCGAGGGGGATGCGGGTGGTCGGGTGGTGAGTGGGGGGTGGCTGGGGGTGGAGGGGCATGGGGTGAGGGCGGCTGGGGGTGAGGAGGGGAGGGACTGGAGGGAAGGGTTAGGGTTAGGGTTCGAGAAGATGTGTCGATGTATACATTTATTGTATGTATGTATATTATATATCTTTAGAATTATATCTTTGTATAAAAACCTATTTGGATATATAATCATTTATATAAGAGCTTATGATTACCTATATTATTATTATAGGAGTTATATAAATAAATATTTTTTAAAGAAAACCATAAAATGACCTTGTTTCTATACGTAGATGTATACATATATTGTTTGTAATACTTGGTTGTTTGTGGGCTCTAGTAGATTTCGTAGAACCGTAGCAGCATTAGTCTTACCTAGGCCCGGACCAAACCCGGAGAATCGCAGTCTCAGCGGCATTGGACAAATCCAGGCAAGTATACCTTGCCTATTGGCTTACATATTTACAATCATGTATTCTTTATCAGTCATTTACTTTCGATATACTGCAACATGCTTTACCTATTTATTATCTGTACTCTTTCATGATTATCCTTGCTGACACGTAGACATGATACACGGTTTCGTATTACATAGCATATAGCAACCAGATTATGTTCTCTAGATGTTTACTTGATGATGGACTTTCATGTGTATATGTTTGACTGGACTTCTAGATTTATCATTTATTAGAGTCAAACTGGATGTGTCGTGGATATGACACGAGCAATAGCATGGGGTTGGAAGGGTAGTCACTAGGCGTATATATGAGCTACTTTCCCTTATAGTTATCGCTGCATCATTACCAGAGCTACGAAGATTTCATAGTTACCACAATTTTCCTTATAGGGACTGCAGATACATCATAGGTACTGGAGTTTCCTTACCAGAGTTCCGGAGTACACCATGATAGCTCAATGTTGTCCTCAAGTGCATCTCACACAGAACATATAGTCTGTCTAGTAATAGTGTCACATGATTACATGTTTAGTTTCTTGGATCACTTGTTTTAAGATTAGGGGTCTGCTGCTCGGGGTGGGGCCCCGAGGGGGCTCACAGTATAATGTATGTATGTAGTATATAGTATATTCATTTCAGTTTTGAAGTTTATTCATATTTGCAGATATCTAGAACAATTTCTCCAATTCGCGAAGGCGTTTCCTCAATCCATGGACGACATGGACATTAAGTGTCCATGTACAAAATGTCAAAACATGAAGTTTCAACCAGAATTAGATATGACGTATTACTTATACACAAAGGGTTTCCTTTCGAATTACTACCAGTGGACCTCACACGGAGAGCTTGTACCTTTAGCATTCCAAGCGGAGCCTTATATGAATGTCCACAACAGAACTGGTGTCAAAAACGAGTACGTGAACATGGTCTTCGACGCTGCGGAGCCTAGTTTCGATCCATAAAATCGTGACGCAGCTGAGAAGGCACCGAATGCCGATGCCGCAAAGTTCATGGAGTTGCTGGAGAATACAAGGACTCCTTTGTACCCTAGTTGTGAGGACCATTCACCCTTAGAGGTGATCACTCGGCCCTTGAGCATAAAGTCTGACTTTAACATGTCGTAAGAATGCTACAATAGAGTGCTCGATTTGATTACAGATATCTTGCCGGAGGGTGCCAAGTTACCGAAAGACTTCTACCGCTCTAAGAGGATGGTGAGATCCCTCTGGATGGGATACGACAAGATCGATTGCTATCAGAACGGATGCATGCTTTACTACAAAGATGACAAGGATGCAGAAGTATGCGGATTCTGTGGTGCTGATCGCTACAAGCCAACTGCTGCAGGCAAGTCTAGAAGACCGACTGCTTCAATGCACTACTTGACGTTGACACCGCAATTACAGATGTTGTTCATGGTGAAAGAGACTGCCAAAAATATGAGTTGGCACAAGCGACAACAGACTGAAGGAGTGTTGGATCACCCATCTGATAGAGAAGCGTGGAAGCACTTCGATCGAGCATATCCTAATTTCACTTCTGATGCGCGTAATTTAAGGTTGGGGCTCTGCTCTGATTGTTTCACCCCATTTGGACTTTCAGGCTCTCAATATTCATACTGGCTGGTAATCCTCACTCCGTACAACCAACCGCCTTAGATGTGCATGAAGACACCTTACATGTTCTTAACTATTATTATCCCCGGTCCGAACAATCCGAAGAGGAACATCGACGTGTACTTACAGCCGTTGATAGATGAGCTGAAGCAGCTATGGGAAATAGGGGCGTACACGTATGATGCTTCGAAAAAATAGAATTTTCAGATGCGAACAACACTAATGTGGACAATCAATGACTTTTCGGCTTATGGAATGTTATCTGGATGGAGCACTCATGGTCGGCTTTTATATCCGTATTGCATGGACCGCACTAAAGCTTTTCGTTTAAGACACGGAGGAAAGCCATGCTTCTTTGATTGTCATCGACAGTTCTTGCCGAAAGACCATCCATACCGTAGGAACAGAACTGCTTTCCATGCTGGTGCTATGGAGAAGGACAATCCACCAACAATGTGGTTCGAAAAGGGCACATAGGAGCAAGTAAAAGAAATCCCAAGTGATATTGAAGATCCTACAACGAGCAGCCATTACGAGGGATTTGGCAAAGATCATAACTGGACCAAAAGGAGTACATTTTGGGATCTTCCATATTGGAGCACAAATCTGATTAGACATAACCTTGACGTCATGCATATCGAGAAGAATGTGTTTGATAACATAATTAATAGTGTAATGGACGTCAAAGTAAAGACAAAAGACAATCAGAAGGCCAGATTGGACTTAGCCGAAATATGCAGATGCCCTATATTGCACATGATAGACAACAGGAAGGGAAAGAATTTGCGGCCTAAGACAATCTACTCGCTGGACAAGAAGGACAAAGTGAGACTTTGTAGATGGATCCAGGACTTGAAATGTCTATATGATACGTCTCCAATCTAAGAAAGAGGAGTGTAAACTGACCGGAATGAAGAGCCACGATTGCCACGTATTCATGGAGAGGTTAATTCCTGTTGTATTTCAGAAATTATTACCGTCGGTAGTCTGGGATCCATTAACAGAGCTTAGCATATTCTTAAGAGATCTTTGTTCTAGCAAGTTGCTCGTCGATCTTTTAGAGAAGCAAGAGAAGGACATTGTGGTAACACTTTGTAAACTTGAGAGAGTTTTTCCTCATACATTCTTTGACTCAATGGAGCATTTGCCGATTCATTTTATGTATGTGGCTCTTGTTGCTGGACATGTCGGTTATCGTTGGATATACCCGTTCGAGCGACAGTTGAACTACCTGAAGAAGATGGTAAAAAATAAGGCACGGGTGGAGGGTTCTATTTGTGAAGCATATGTCCTTGAGGAGATTTCGAACTTCTGTTCCATGTATTTTCAGCCTCATATGGCTACAAACAGAACAAGCGCTCTCAGAAATGACGACAACCATGAAGATGGTAATGAGGCAAAGCTGAAAGTATTTACTACCTACGAAAAACCATCTGGTAAAATGAAAAAAGATATCTGAATGACGACGAGGTTAGGGCTGCAATGTTATGTGTATTGTTCAACTGCGACGAGGAAGAAGTGGACAAGCTAGAGGGGTAAGTAAAATTATTTTGCGTGCTTCGTTGCTTCTCAATATAACTAATATACCTATGCTTTATTTCTTTTCAGCATGTTTAAGGATGAGGTAACGTCCAGCAATCCGTACGCAATCGAGGAGGAAGCAGAACAGGAAATGAGACATCATTTTTCTTTTTGGTTGAGAGCATATGTAAGGATATCTTCATAATTTACTTTTTCTGTACGTATATTCTTGCACAGAATAATTAGGTTAGCATCGTTTACTTCGTATTTAGGTTGATCGTCCGGAGGCAATCCTTGAGAATGAGTATATTAAAACTATAGCCAAGGGACCAATTTATCAAGTGAAGACTGGCCAAGTTACTGCATAAATAGCTTCAGGTTCAAG
Source organism: Iris pallida (assembly GCA_029216955.1). NCBI lineage: Eukaryota > Viridiplantae > Streptophyta > Magnoliopsida > Asparagales > Iridaceae > Iris > Iris pallida. The sequence goes on from JANAVB010008400.1 coordinate 7,113,886, forward strand.
TCAACAAATGCTCGAAAAAGAGACGACTTCTTGGATCTGGATTCTACGAAGAATAGCTGTTTGTGCATAAAATCTTCAAACTACAAAGACGTCGACCCAGGCAATGACTTCTTTGGCGTCTTACGGGAGATTGTGGAACTGACATACAATTATGCCATAGAACCTTGTAAGATCATCTTGTTCAGATGTGACTGGTTCGATCTGATCCAAGGTCGAGGTTGGAGAGTTGACAAACATGGTCTTGTCGACATAAATTATCGCCGTCGATATCAAGCTTATGAGCCATTTGTTCTAACAAGCCAGGCTCAACTAGTTTACTTTACCAGCTATCCAAAACGAGGAGCCGGGAGATCAGATTGGTGGGCAGTTTGTAAGACTAAAGCTCGGAATACCTTCGATGTCGACGAGATAGCTTATCAGGAAGACAAACTACCTCTTATTGCAAATATTGTCGATGTGGACTCAACGGAAGTTCCTCATGAAATGTTTCATCGATTGAAAGAGGTAGAAGTATCGAAAGAGGAAGAGGAAGTTGATAGAAGTGAAGAGGAAGAGGAAGAGGAAGAGGAAGAGGAAGAGGAAGAGGAACAAGATGAATTTTCAAAAGAGGATTGAATATGTTTAATTTTTAGATGTAGTATGGTCTACTTTTGTTGGCAGGTTGACCTAAATTTGTAATAATTTTATGGCCTAATGGTCTGGTTTGTTGATTATGACACTTAATTTTTATATATACTTTTGTGGTCTAGCTAGTTGTCTGGTTTGGTAATTATTTTTGTATATACTTTTGTGGTCAGGTAGCTTAGTTTCTATTTCATATTTGTATTTATTTTAATTTTCTCTAATATTTTTTTTAGATATGGCTCAACGTGGATCTTTTGGTACCGGTGCCGGTGGGAGTCGACGAGTAGGATGGTCTCCATCTACCACTCCTCCTACCGGGCCCTTCTCATCCCCCCGCACTCCAGTATACACTAGCGGTCTAGTCACCGGCAGTGGCCCCGACTCTAGCAGTTCCAGGCTAGGGCCTTCTACTTCTACGCCGCCAGTACCGTCGAGTATTCTAGAGGCCGACCCCACTATTGAGGAGGAGGCCGAGGCCGAGGCCCACGCCGAGGGAGAGGGCGAGGGCGAAGGCTAGGGCAGTGGCGAGGCCCACGCCGAGGACGAGGCCGAGGGGCAGGCTGCGGGCAGGGGCATGGGCAGGGGCAGGGGCAGGCTGTAGCTCCCATTTGAGACATATCCTCCATGTCGCCCGGAGGGGGATCTGAGGTTGAAGATTTGGGCTTGTACTCGGACCAGGCGGTAAGTAAAATTGTTGCATTTAATTTGTTTAAATTTATTATAAACTTGTTTAATAAATTTTAATTTCCATTTTACAGGTATTATTCCTCCTTCGTATACTGGTCGCTGGGTACATTCCTGCGACAGAACTACGGGGGGTCCTGGATCAACTGGAGGGATATCCCGGCCGATAAGAAGGCCTTCTGGTTTGAGCACTTCTCGGTACGTAAAAGTTTATTTCCTTTTAACATTTAATATGTCATGTTATAACTTACGTACTACTATGATTTTTTCAGCGGACTTACTTCTTTCCTCTCCACCGCGTCATTGCTGTCGAGTCTATTTTTCAGCGTCGCTAGCAAGCTCATTAGGGATGGGTTCCTCGACCAAAAGGATCGTGAGCGCCTGGGAGATCCTATTCAGGGTTGGATCTCTGCCGCCGATTGGGCGGCAATGAAGAGGAGATTCGAGGAGGGAACCTACAAGGAGAAGTCCGCGAAGAACAAAAGAGCACGATAGGCAGGGTCGCAGTGGGTCATGGTCCATCATGGATTTCTTCACTCATATGGTACATATCTCGCCGTATACCCATAATTAATACTTTATAGTAATATATTTCTTTCAACTTAACTGACAAATCATATAATAATTTCATAACAGGTTGACTCGGGAGAGGACCCAAATATGGTGACCTTGTTCCTTGCTACGCACACGAAGGGGGAGCGGTTCGTCGACGACAAGGCCCGGGATGTTGACACAAAATTATAGTCAACCAAATAATGATCAAATTGACAATATGATACTTGTCATAATTCAATATGACACATCAAGACAAGAACTCAGTGCAAGACGAACGTCGGTTTTCTCCTGCAGCGTACTCAGTTTTTGAGTCTATATGTTTATATTTATTGAGTCTAGATAAATGTAATCTGAGTAGCACTGAGTAGTTTGGGCCTATACCTATCTCCAAACCACAAACCAAAAGCTCCACCAAACCAAACTAGCCCACATAGCTCATTTGAGCAATTATGTCTCCTGGAGACAGAGTTCGGGCCGAACTCTGTCTCAACACAGGGTTCGGGCCAAACTCTATCCCCTAAATTATAGGACCCTAATTTTTAGGGTTTGCTGTATTCTAGTTGTCCAATGGCCAAAAATTTAAATTCTTGACACATAATTCTAGCCGAATTCTGTCTACCTAGAACCCTATAAATAGGCCTTGAATTTTCTCATTTCAAATCATCTAATCTTCTCTTCTCTTCTCTTCTCTACAAAGCCTCATACAAGCCTTAACCTTCGCATCTACTAGCCATAAGCTTCCTAAGCCTCAAAGTGCTCAGTGCAATTCAGTTAGGAGTTTGTGCAAGAGTTAAGAAATTCGCTTGGAAAATTCCAAACATCGCCACAGCGATCCTTGTAAGAAGTTGACGTGCTCTTCTGAAGAAAAGACACGGAGTGTAACTACTATTTCATAAATAGTGGATTTAATCCTGAGCTAGAGTTCTCAGACCTGGACTAGTCCTCCACGAGGGAAACCAGGTTAAAATCGGCTATGTTTGCATATGCTCTCTTGCTCTTTATATTTCCGCATTTACTCTGATTATTTACTGTTGGTGAAAAGAGTTTAATTTTTAATTGGCTATTATTGTCATAAACTCTATTCACCCTCCTCTAGAGTTGCCTACCTGTTCTTCAATTGGTATCAGAGCTCTGTTCTCTCAACAAGGACTAACATCCTAGAGCTAATCCATGGCAACCACACAACCTATGTTTTCCAATCATGGTGAAGGACAGTCCACTCATAGGCCACCCCTATTTGATAGAACAAACTACACCTATTGGAAAATAAGGATGAGTTTCTATCTCAAGTCTCTAGACTTCGACCTGTGGACCATTGTCACCGATGGTTACAAAAAGTCCGTCAGAATAGTTGTCAATGGAGATCTCGTCGAGAAACCTAATGACAAATATTCCGACGAGGAAAAGAAACAGGCGAGTCTAGATGCTAGAGCTATTAATGCTTTATTTTGTGCAATAGACAGGAATGAGTTTAACAGGATCTCGACATGCACCACCTCGCACGAAGTATAGAAACTTCTAGAAGTGAAGCATGAAGGAACCACCCAAGTCAAGGAGTCAAAAATCAGTCGTCTCATTCAAGAATACGAGGCATTCAAGATGAAGCCTAATGAGACGATCACCCAAATATTTACAAGGTTCATTGACGTCATCAACCCTCTGTCATCTCTTGGCAAACAATAAACAAATCATGAGAAGATTCGCAAGTTACTTAGGGGCTACCAAAGGTCTGGTACCCTAAGGTAACAACTATCATAGAAGGCAATGATCTCACCACAATGTCTATGGAAATTTTGATGGAAAAGCTAATGACCCACGAGCTCGACCTCAAAGATTTCGACGAACCTGCTCCAAAGGCAAAAGAGATTGCCCTAAAAGCTCATCGTCGAAGGGCTGATCCTGAAGATACTGACGATGACAATTCTGAAGGTGATGATCAAGCTCTTCTAGTCCGCAACTTCAAGAAGTTCCTTCGTTGCAATCGAAGAAAGAAGAAACAACAAGAAGATGACGAGGAAGAACCAACGTGCTACGGTTGCAAGAAGATTGGACACGTTCAAAAAGATTGTCCCTTCGCAAAGAAAGACAACCGATATGAGAAGCCCTACAAGAAGTCCTCTTCAAGAAAGTATGCCAACACTAGCATTTGGCATGAAAGCGAAGCAAGTGATTCCGAGGAAGAAAAGGACTCTCCTCAAGACACCGCTAATGTCTGCCTAATGGCGACATCCGAAAAGGTAACTAGTGAAACTCTCGATGACTTTACTTTTGATGAACTTGGTAATGCATTTAATGATTTACTAAATGACCACAAGAAAGTTATTAGTAAATATAAGCATGCCAAGGAGAAGATCGAAAGCTATGAAATAGAGATCCAAAAGCTTTCCTCTTTGCTTGATAATGTTAGAGACACTCTACCCACGGAAGTCACTAATGAGGTGTCCAAGCTTAAGTTAAGCCTACATGATGCTGAAGCACTTATTGAAAAGCAAATACGTGAGGTTGCAGCACTCAATACTGAGCTTGCTGAAGAAAAGAATAGACACAAGATCTCTATTGCTAAGATTGATGGTTTAAATGCTAAGTGTAATGAATTGCATGCTGCCTCTAAGAAATTAGAGATTAGATTGGGAAAACAGGTTGCTCAACCTCAAACCCAATCACACAAAACACACACGCAACACAAAACCACTCATAATAGTAAAACACGTCACCATATGCAGCACATAAACATGCTTACATGTACTCATACTCCCATACAACACATAAACCACATGCACATAGACATTATTCTCATAACCATTATTCTCATAACTATTATTCTGCTGCTACACATAGTCACTATCCTGCTAACCATCACCATGCTGCACATAGACATAACCATTATCCTGCTGCTACATATAGTCACTATTCTGTTGTTCCACACAACTATAACCATGCTGCATATAGACATCACTATCAACATGCTCCCAACACAAATAGGCATGCTACTTGTACATACTGTGGGTTGCATAGTCATATTTTACCACAGTATAGAATTAGAAAATTAGTTGATATCAATCTATATGCATGGGTATCGAAAACTAATATTTTAGGACCCACAAGAACTTGGGTACCAAAGGTCACATCTACTCGTAATGTAGGTGGACCTTCCTCCCTCAACTAAAAGCAAGTGGATTCTCGATAGTGGATGCTCACGAAATATGACGGGAGACGCAAATCTTTTTGCATCACTATCGATAAAGAGGGAATGGTACGTATCCTTTGGTAACAATTTAAAAGGCTACATCATAGGTAATGGTACAATTGGTCATCCTCCTTCTCCTCTAATAAAGGATGTCTGCCTAGTGACCGAGTTAAAGCATAACCTGCTCAGCATAAGTCACCTTGCTGATTATGGATATGATATTAACTTTGGACAAAATAAATGCTATATTTATGATAGGTCAACGAGGGATATCACTTTTGAAGGGATAAGAGCGGATAACATTTATATTTTTATCTATCTAAAAATACTAACAGTGCAGGAAGATGCCTCTACGCTCACAAGGATGAGAGATTGTTGTGGCACCAGTGTCTTGGTCATGCCAATATGGATACAATATCCAGGCTATCGACAAAGAAGCTAGTAAGAGGTCTGCCCGACATCACATTCAAGAAGGACACGGTATGTGCCGAATATGAACTAAATAAGACAACCAAATCTTTATTTTATTCCATAAATACTGTAAGTACTACTAGACCCTTTGGACTTATTTGGTCCTAGTAGAGTAGCCAGTCTTGGTGGAAAACTCATACTTTTGTTATAGTAGATGATTTTTCTAGATTCACTTGGGTTTTCTTTCTTTCAAACAAAAGCGATACTATTTCTGTTTTCAAAATTTTTGCTAAAAAGGTTCAAAATGAAAAAGGCTACATGATTACTCGAATCCAAAATGATCATGGAGGCAAATTCGAAAATTCTGATTTTGAAAAGTTTTGTGATTCAAATGGTTTTGATCATGAGTTTTCTTGTCCTAGAACTCCTCAACAAAATGGTATTATGGAGCGGAAGAATAGGACTCTTGGAGATATGGCTAGAGTCATGTTGAATAAATTTTTACTTCCGAAATATTTTTGGGCTGAAGTTGTCAGTGCAGCGTGCCATATTTTAAATAGGGTGCTTATTCGACCTATTTCAAAGAAAACAACCTACGAGCTTTGGTTTGGTAGGACTCCAAATATTTTATATTTTAGAGTGTTCGGTTGTCGCTGTTTTATCCTTAACACCAAAGACAACTTAGGCAAATTTGATGCCAAAGCTGACGATGATATTTTTCTTGGCTATGCTGCCAAGTGTAAGGGATATAGAGTGTTCAACAAACGCTCATTGATTGTAGAAGAGTCTACTAATGTTACTTTTGATGAGAAAAATTGTACAGCAGCTATCCCTGACGATGATGTTGAGCCATCAACTTCTATGCCGATGAATACCACTCCTGAAACTAACTCTCTGGAGGGCTTGCCGAAGAAGTTCGCATTCAAGCCGTCACATCTAGAAAACTTGGTAATAGGTGAGGTATCACGCGGAGTAATTACTCGATCATCGATAAGATACTCCATTGCTAGTACTGCTTTCATTTCATAAATTGAGCCTAAAACTATTTTAGAAGCTTTTAATGATGAGTTTTGAATTTCAGCTATACAAGAAGAACTCAACCAATTTGAAAGGTGCCAGGTTTGGGAACTTGTTCCTAAACCAGCTAACCATTCGATCATTGGTACTAAATAGGTTTTTCGTAACAAAGTAAATGAAGATGGTTTAGTCACTCGCAACAAAGCTCGTCTAGTAGCTCAATGATACAACCAAGAGGAAGGTATCGACTACGATGAGACGTATGCCCCTGTTACAAGACTTGAATTCATTCGGATGCTTTGTGCCTTTGCAAACTTTTAGAATTTTAAACTTTTCCAAATGGATGTCAAAAGTGCTTTTCTGAATGGTTTTATTAAGGAGGGAGTTTTTGTAAAACAACCCCCTGGTTTTGAAAATCATAAATTTTTTGACCATGTTTTCAAACTCAAGAAAGCGCTATATGGTCTCAAACAAGCCCCCAGAGCTTGGTATGAACGCCTAAGCAATTTTTTGCTAGATAAAGGTTTTTCAAAAGGGAAGATTGACACTACACTGTTTATCAAAAGTTTTCAAAACACTATTCCTTGAGTACAAATTTATGTTGATGATATCATATTCGGTTCTACTAATGAAAATCTATGCCAAGATTTCGCTAAGTGTATGCAGAACGAATTTGAGATGAGCATGATGGGGGAGCTTACCTACTTCCTTGGATTGCAAGTCAAACAAACTTTACAAGGAACTTTCATCAGCCAGTCAAAATACACAAAGGATATGCTGAAGAAGTTTGATCTAGACAACGTCAAACCAATCAGCACCCCTATGGCTACTACGACCAAGCTGAAACCTGATAAAAGCGGCAAACCTGTTGACCAACGTAAGTATCGAGGTATGATTGGTAGTTTACTCTATTTAACTGCTAGTCGTTCCGATATCATGTTTAGTGTTTGTCTGTGTGCTCGCTATCAAGCTAGTCCTAAGAAATCACACATGTCCGCCGTTAAGCGTATCTTTCGATACCTTAAGCGTACTGTTACAGTGGGCTTGTGGTATCCCAAATCCACATCCTTTGACCTTATCAGTTATTCGGATGCTGATTTTACGGGATGCAAAGTCGACCGTAAAAGTACAAGCGGTATGTGTCATTTATTAGGCAAGGCTCTAGTCTCTTGGTTTAGCAAAAAACAGAATTCTGTCGCACTATCCACAACAGAAGCTGAATATATCGCAGCTGGTCGTTGTTGTACACAAATTCTATGGATGAAGCAAACCCTTGCAGACTATAACCTATCTTTTATGCACATTCCTATATTCTGTGATAATACTAGTGCTATCAACCTTACTAAGAACCCTATATGTCACTCACGCACAAAACACATTGAAATTCGTCACCACTTTTTGCATGATCACCAACAAAATGGCACTATAAACTTAGAATTTATTGACACTGATCATCAGCTGGCAGATTTCTTTACTAAACCACTATCCGAAGAGCGTTTTAATTTTTTTTGTCGTGAACTAGGAATTTTAGATGAAGCGGTTATTCATTAAAGTGACCTGCATAAATATCGATTATGTCTTGGTTCTTTATGATGAATTTGCTATGGGTACAAGCCGAAAGGGTCATTCTAACAACAAGGCGTAAAAGCCTAAGCGACACGGTGTACTAGTCTTCGGACTACCGCTAGCTGGGATCCGGCCCCTACAGCTACCCCATGGCAGTTTCACCATACTAAATTGTATCATAACTCCTTATTTATTACATGGTTTACTTTTATTTATAGCTTGCTAAATTCAAATTTTCGAACTACATTTTTGTTCATTTGATTCAGATTTTATTTTGAAATCTTCTACTTGGATTTTTACTTTTGAAAATTCTAAAAATTTTATTTTTTTATTCTTTTAAACTAAGCATTATTTTCAACCCTATTTCAGCCTAGCTTCAGTTCTGGTCCCAGAACACAGAACTCGGGCCGAACTCTGCCTAACACAGAGTTCGGGTCGAATTCGGTTTGTTCATTCCAGTACTTCGGTCGGGCTCTGTCGCTGATCTATGTTTCATCCAATAGTCCTGATTGTACCTGACCATTCGAAACCCTTCTTAAAAATAGATTCTCCCTCTCTCTCTCCTCCATTGCCTCCTCCAAAGCTACTCCAAACCCTTCCTCTTTAAACCCTAACCCTAGTTTTCTCTTTCTTGTGAGGATTCCTTCTCTAAATTCAAAGAGAAGACTTCTTGCATCATTCTCTTCCATCCTCCATTATTTGAGGTACAATTTCTCTTTTCTCTCTATCTCAATTTCATATTTTTTTTCATTGCTCATGGCACCTAGGTTGTTTAATAGAGGAAAGAGGCTTCGAACCGAGGGTGCTTCCTCTTCGAATCCTTTTCCTCGTGATGATCAACCTATTCACCAACCCATCTACCTTCTTTTCAATCCACCACGTCCTATTGACCCCGACACGTTCGAAGATCAAATATTTGTGTCATTGGAAGCCTCAAACGAATGGTACTTCAATGATTTTTGATCACGTCCGTATGCGTGGGCCATCCCATCAACTTTACCATATTTTCTACTTATGACTCCTTATTTCATGATTTGTGTCTTGATGAACTAGTTTCTAATACTTTACTTATCTACTTGAATGCAATTCAAATGTTTTATTGCAATATCACTTTTGATGATACACGTTTATATTCTCGTGTTGCTGGAATTGACATATCATTCGATGACTTTGAACTTGCGGAATATTTTGCAATTCCGGAGCCCAACTCATGGGAGAAATTTGTCGATGCACGCAAGTTTCAATTTCCCGATGGGTCTTCCCTTGAAAGCTTCAAGGACGATTTGTGTACCCCAAACACACGTCCACGCAAGCTTCTTGCAAAATTTCTTAACCCCTATTTTTACGAGCTTTATCGTATTGTCTTTTCCATGATCCTGCCCAAAGCGGGATCGACTGATGAAGTTTCATATTGTGAGATTTCTGCTATGTATCACCTTCACTTCCATGTCCCGTTCAATCTTCCATATACCATGATGGACTGGATGATCAATGCTAGGAAGAGGTCATGATCTTTGGTCTATGCTCTCTATCTTCCTATGGTTTTTCGTGCTTTTCATGTCCCTCTCGATGAGTGACAATTCCTTCCAGCCCCTGCCTTCCTATCTAAGGCAAGGCGGCTTCAGGCAGCTGTCGAATTTCCTGCCGAGTCTGAGCACTCTGATGCTCAGGCTGATGCACCTGCTCTTGGACATCCTGCGCCCCCTCCTTCTTCTATTCTTGAGTCTATTCTGACTATGCTTCATGATCGATTTATGTTAGAGGATGATCGCTAGACCCAGTTCGACTATCGTACCACCCTACAGATGAGTGCCATCAGCAACTCACTGCATGACATCCGATACAGTATGTCTCGGCATCCTTCTATGCCATTTCCTATGGAGCGGGATCCTGCTCGTGACGGGTACCGTATAGACGACCCTTGGGTCATACGCTATCTGGATTCGGATGCGGCTTTCGTGGATCCTCGTCGTTTGGATACTGATCCATCTGACGGCGTTGGACCATCTCGAGCTCCATGGTGGATGTGGTCTCCTACCTACTGCTGCTGCTGAGGATCATATGTTTAGTTTTTATGCACTATGGAATTCTTTTTATGTAGTTGCTTTTATTGTATTAGTATACTCTATGTTATGTGACTCTTCAGACTCTCTATGCAGTTTATTATTACTTTGGTGTGCTTGCCAGTTACTTTCATTTACAAATTTCTGTTTGTTTGAGTTTGCTAAATGACAAAAGGGGGAGAATTATTTGATATTCGATAATCATATCATATTGTCTATCTGTGTTATCTATGTTTTGGTAGAGATTGTGTTTATCAGGAAAAAAAGAATATTGGCTTATAGAGAAGCAATGTTTACGGGGGAGCTATTGCCTCTATGCACTAATTACGGGGGAGCTACTGCTTCTATACATATGTCCAGGTATGAACATTGAATATACAAATATTATTTTATCAATTATCAATATGGGGGAGATTGTTGACACAAAATCACAGTCAACCAAATATTGATCAAATTGATAATATTATACTTGTCATAATTCAATGACACATCAAGACAAGAACTCAGTGCAAGTCGGACGTCGGTTTTTTCCTGCAGTGTACTCAATTTTTGAGTCTCTATTTTTATATTTATTGAGTCTAGATAAATATAAACTGAGTAGCACTGAGTAGTCTGGGCCTATACCTATCGCCAAACCACAAACTAAAAGCTCCACCAAACCAAACCAGCCCACATAGCCCATTTGAGCAATTCTGTCTCCTGGAGACAGAGTTCGGGCCGAACTCTGTCTCCATACAGAGTTCGGGCCGAACTCTGTTTCCTAAATTACAGGACCCTAATTTTTAGGTTTACTGTATGCTAGTTGTCCAACGGCCAAAAATTTGAATTATTGACACAGAATTCTGGCCGAATTCTGCCCACCCAGAACCCTATAAATAGGCCTTGAATTTTCTCATTTCAAATCATCCAATCTTCTCTTCTCTACAAAGCCTCATACAAGCCTTAACCTTCTCATTTACTAGCCACAAGTTTCATAAGCCTCAAAGTGCTAAGTACAATTCAGTTAGGAGTTTGTGCAAGAGTTAAGAAAGTCGTTTAGAAAATTCCAAGCATCGCCACAGCGATCTTTATAAGAAGTTGACGTACTCTTCTGAAGAAATGGCACGGGTGTAACTACTATTTCATAAATAGTGGATTTAATCCTGAGCTAGATTTCTCAGGCCTAGACTAGTCCTCCACGAGGGAAACCAGGTTAAAATCGGCTGTGTTTGCGTATGCTCTCTTGCTCTTTATATTTCTACATTTACTCTGATTATTTACTGTTGGTGAAAAGGGTTTAATTTTTAATTGGCTATTATTGTCATAAACTCTATTCACCCCCTCTAGAGTTGCCTACCTGTTCTTCACGGGACACCTACGTAAGTTTTACTTAATGCTAGTTCATTACTATTAATTTTTAGTTACGTAGAGAAATTATATAGATGTTATTCGTAAGTTTTACTTAATGCTAGTTCATCACTATTAATTTTTGTTACGTAGAGAATTCATATAGATGTTATTTCTAGGCCGAGTTTTTGAGCCTTAGGGAGGCCGAGTCGACACAGTCAGAGGGAGCTGGAGCTAGCACCTCCCAGCAGCTCTCGGCCGCCGCAGCTCAGTCAGATGAAGAGCTGTGGATGAGGGCCGTTGGTGGCACGCATAGGGGTACATACTATGGTACGGGCTCATATGGTGCCTTTGTTACGTCACAGGCCTCTAGGACCGCCATTAGTGTGCCCGACCCCGTATAGACTGAGGAGTCGCTGTTAGCCCACCAGAGTATCAATACGCAGATCGCAGCTCTGTGTGACGAGATGCTGCAGAGGATGGCGGCGTCGCAGTCACAGTCGTAGCCGCAGCCGCAGCCGCATACGGATGATCCTGCGCTCATCTCACATTTTGAGAGGCTTGATGAGACGACTGAGGCGCTCGACAGATTTCCCACACTACGCAGGAGACTACGCAGCGGTTGGTCGAGCAGATGCAGCAGTTCCGTGAGATGGCTACAGAGCGACCATCTGGTACGTCGGAAGCATCGTCTATATCCGGCGGTGCATGGGAGGACATGCTCGTCAGCCTGTCACCGGAGGAGTATCAAACGATCCTTGCGTTGCGACGACAGTTATCTGGTGGCGCTCCTTCTCCAGCTCCGTCCCCAGCTCCAGCTCCAGGCGATCAGTAGTTTTGTTTTTGCATTTTCGGACTTTGTACTCTACATTTTTACTTTGTACGTATTTGAGGATATTGACTTTGTTCTTTATATTTGTACCTTATATTATTTGTTGAGGATATTATTTGTTCTTTATATGTTTTGTCTATTTTGGAATGTATTGTGCGTACCGGTGTTGAGTGTTCCACCGAAGGGGTTGACGAACCCAAGTGTATTTCTGCATTCTGCAATTTGGATTCTGGATTTCTGTTGGATTCTGTATTTTGCATTCTGGATTCTGTATTTTTTTATTTTTTTCCAATTTGGCGACATTTTTTGCGACGTTTACATACGTCGCTAAGATTTAGCGACGTTTTTAGCGACGTTTACATGCGTCGCTACGATTTTGCGACGTTTATATACGTCGCTAAAAACATCGCTAAATTGCTGATGTGGCAGACAATCTAATGTCACCACATCGTCGCAAAAATGTCGCTAATGTGTCGTTAATCGGCGACCACAAAGAAACGTCGCAAATAACGTCCTTATTTAGCGACGTTATGACCGTCGCTAATTTACGTCGCCATAACGACGTTTTGCGATATTTTTTCGATTAGCGACACATTTTTTTCCGTCGTTTCCAAAACGTCGCTAACTTAAGTTAGCAAAGTTTTGGCCGAGATTAGCGACGTTTATAAACGTCGCTAATCTGACAAATTTTTGTAGTGTCATCTATTCCCCAAACCCTAGAAGCCCTACTGCTCTGTTCTCCTTCAAGTTAAGGACAAGTCCTAGAGATTCGACACGCGGAAGCTTTGATTTTCCTCACAGGTAAATCTTATCTCTGTATATAATCCTCTAGTTCTCAAACCTTAGCCATGTCATTTAGGTTATCCAGTAATGGAGGTTCGAATTAATGCCAAAAAGGAAATCCAGGGTTAAAACCATGTAGATAGAATCGGAAACAAGTGTATCTGACCTAGACGAGGAGTAACTACAAGAGGGGTCCTCTATACTTGTGTCCCAGTTAGGCACGAGTACACGTAGATGCCTTACATGCTCAGTTCGAAGGAATGTAGATACCTGGGTTTATATATGTTCGGATGATGGTGGTATCAGAAAGGGAGGGGGGTAGGCATCCTAAGACTCTGAACCAGACCAAGTGTAGGACACCCTAATATTTTGTAACCTTGCTCGTAGAGTAACAGGATTGGCATTCTAAGTAATAGATGTGTACATGTTAAGAAGTGGGTTTTGTGTGTATCAGAGATATCTATAACTATGTATCCGAGATACTTACAACCATGTATCAGAATTACCTTTATCCAAGTATCGAATAAATAAAATTACCTATGTGGTTAGAAGGGTCATGGTCGGTTGAGCGTATCAGTTTAGTGAACAGAGTCAAGACTGTATCTGATTTCCTGGTATCAGGATCCTTTATACCAAAGTCCATTGTATCCGATTACTAAGTATCAAAACCTTTGTGTCAAGTCCTTTAAAGCAGACCACTTGTGTCGGTTGGACAAGGAAGGGATTGGTAGTTCCTACTCGAATTCTAGAACCCGTAGCCAATAGGAGGGGTATCTGTGTAAAGGAAGATGAGTTGTGTCAAGCAATGGGTGACAGAGATCACTTCATCTAAGAACTCCTGATGCATGATGAGTTGTGAAACATCTGATGGTATTAAGTTGCAGGTATGATAAGTATTCGAGTTTAAGGAAAAGGAAGTCCCTGTGTCACGACCCGCACCCTAGAGTAAGGGCATGAGAAGTGGTTACGTCCAGCCTACGTCGCAGTATCGGCGGTAGAACGTTGTCCTAGGTCAACCATCTTACAATATATAAGGTACCTGTACAGTATATACACTCCGAATGGAGGTGACATAGCAGAATACAGTCTCAATCATATCTAAGGCAGAATGATAAGATAGATATGAACTGAAATAAAATCCACAGAGATACAACCAGATAGAAGTCTAAGTGTCTATGATATTACAAATCCAGAATATCCCAAATATCAAATACATTAATCCTGAATGTAAACATAAAGAAAAGACATCCTAGTCTAAAGGAGTGTCGTCCACTGCTAAGGGGTCCTGCTGCTGGTCCAGGTCACAACAGTCCTCTAGGGTAGTCCCATAATAGGTGGGACAGCACGCCTCGTCCTCAACCTCTGTAATATTTTCAACAAGTCCAGTCAGGACAGGAGCGAGCACAATACATCTCAACAAATCATAACAGGATAGGAAATATAATCATGCTAGAGAGAAAGATACATAAAACTGAAGAATAACATAATGTAAAAGAGAGACTATAAGTAAATATCTACAATATATATAAGAGAGCTAAACAGTGCTAGTGATTCAGAGTACAAGATGAACATGTGAACAGTTGGAGGGTGATTCATGACTATACTAAAGAGGTAATTCATGACTATTCTACTTTGGAATTATTCACATGCTCAGTTTCTACTCCCCCATCCCCAATCAATACACAAGGATCCACTCAAGTTACGTTAAGATTCATGACTATACTACTTTGCCCATAAAAGGTGATTCAAGAGTGATTCATGAATAGATTCGTGAAGGCTCTGTGATTCATGAGAGTACTGGAATCACAAGCTGATACATGAAGATTCATGATAATAGAAGCATGAGATACATGATGTAAGTGAAACACACGAGACAAGAGTATCTGATGCTCCCGATAGGGATAACATCTCATGAAGGGATCCATATAGTACTAATCCGTGTTACCAATGTGTCAGCATCAAGTAAAGTAATCTAAAGCAGGAAATATAATCCTAAACAAGGTATGAAATGATCAGAGAATGTACTCGCCTGGTATCCTGAATATCTGAAGAGAATATACTGTCTGAGGAGTGGTGTCTGTCTCCTATAGAACAGTACAAGTCACTACATGTCTAAAATAATAAAATAGACTGCTACAATGCATCTACATGATGTTTGGGGTCAATCTAGGCTAAAGTCAACCTTTGGTCAACTCTAGTAAACTCTAACAGTCAAACTAGGTGAAACTAGTCTAGGTTGGTCTAACCTAGGCTTAACAAGTCCATCTAGGTCTCTAACCAACTATCCTAGCAAGCTCACACCATACACAAGTCACACTAGTCTACAATACACTAAAGTCATGTGGATATATTCCATATACACAAAACTTTCTCACTAGGATACCATAGGCTAACTACATAGGCCATGAGCTATATTCCCATATTAAGCAACACACACATATCTATTGTCCATGTATCTATATATACATTATTTATATATATCAATAAGCAATATCTATTTGTATTACATATATCACATTAGGCTATATATATATATATATCATATATACATGTAGATAGATAGGGGAAATCATGCATGTGTGTGTGTGTGTGTAAATATGTAATGTGACAGGAATATGTGAGTGTGTGAGGGTGGGCAATGTTCCTGTGTTCTCAGGAATGTGGATTGTGTGTGTGCATGAGGGAAAAATCAGTGTGACAGTGTAGAGTGTCTTAGGTTCAGGAACCCAGTGTGCAATGACAGTGTTCACAGGAAAATGGAAAGGGTGCCTCAGTTTAGGTAGTGTTAGTTTGTGCTTACAATAGGCTAGAGTGTGAGTGCACCATGTGATTCTCAGTTCACTCAGATTTCAGTGTGAATCAGTATCCTCTGTGTGTGTGTATACTACACATGAAAGTGCATAGGAAGGCGGTAGGTTATACAATGTATAAACTGACAGAAAACATAGAGTGATGTGTGTGTGTAACAGTGACATGAACATTCTCATGTGTGTGTGTAAATAGGATACATGTGACAAGAATATGTTTTCAGTGAACTGTATATGTTAGGAATCAATAGATAGGAAGTGGGTGTTATGGCTCAGTTCTCAGATTCAATGTGTGAATGATCAAAGTGAAAGAACATTTAGTTCTCAGAAATTTCAAACAAAATGACAGTTCAAGTAAAATCAGCCCTAGCAGTTAGCATACTCAAAACCAATTTCGAAAACTCAAGTCCAACCCAAATCACAAACCCAGCATGATCATCATTCATTACATATATAGGTGAACCTAACTTAATCATTTAACATCATTAAATCAGATCATTATGTAATTAAAACCCAGAAAATCAATTCAGTGAAGTGTATCAGTTGAGTATCGGGATTTTGGGGAATTTCATGATTTTAAATTCAAATTAACAACAAAAATATAATCAGACGGTTGGAAATTAATGATACATATAAGAGAGTGTGAGGAGGTGTCTTCGTGTCCAAGAACTGGACACGAATCGTGTCCAACAACCACACGACACACAGACTAAAAACAGTGCACTGCAACGTCGTGCACAGGTTCACTGAGGTCGTGGACATGACACACGACACGTGTGGCCACGTGGTCATGTCCACGTGTCAGGCTACACATTCGACACCCTGTGAGGTATCCATGATGTGTCCACAGCGGACACGAGCGCGTGTTTGAGTGCGTGTCTGTGCGTATTTGCTGACAGTGCACGACAGTGCCCCCTCCTTCCCACCAATTTTTGTGTCCTCACGTGTCCTATACAGTGAGTTCTAGGGCCCGATAGGTAGGACACTTAACCGAGTCTCGTACAGCGTGTCCAACACCAAAATCCGACACAAAATGATATAAAAATAATTTCAGTCTTCACAAATATTAACATACACATATAGATCTAGGGATCCATGTAATTAGTTTTTCAAAACACAAAAATAAATTTCTAAGAGGCATTTTAACAAACACCTATCTATATACTATGATACGTGTCCGATACGGACACCAAATGGACACAAAATTAACCCAAATTTCAGGGATAGCTAGGGGACTCCTAGATCTAGCCATAAATACAAAGAAATAAAAAAAAGAATGGGTTTGAGTGGTTTACCTATTGAGTGTCAAACTCAAAGAAAGCTCCAAATGGAAGGAATCTAAATAACAACTCCCAAGCTCCAAATTGCACAAAAACTGAGATAAATCTCCACAAACAGAAAATAAACAGTAATTAGATCCTAATGCAAAAGACTAGAGTCAAAAAGGATTTGAAATGAATTTATTAGGAATTTAGGAAAATGAGGATTTACCTTTCTTTCTAAAAACTAGGGTAAGCACAAAAGAGGCAAGAACAAGTGGAAGAGAATACTTATAGGGAAGGGGGGAGCCCTAAGTGGCCGGCCATGGGGGGTTTATCTAGGGTTTGGGCTTAAGTCATGGGCCAATTGTCACGCCCCAGAACCAGAATACTGGAGAGCGGGGGACAGACACAGCCAGCTACGTACATTGAAGTAATTCGCACCTCGTAATACGGTCACGGCTGTCTAGATGCATGAGGGTTTACTACAAGCCATTAGTCTCTTAGGGTCAATAACAAGCCTAGTGTCTCAATCTTAAGCAAGCGAGTAGATATAACAAGATGGTAGATCATCAGACATACAAAGTAAGGCGTCCCATATATTACATATTCAGATGATCATGAAGCTAGTCATACAAAATACGAAGACTAGCAAGAGTTTAAGTCATACATGATCAACCCTAGGATTTGTCAATCATGCTACAGCCCGTAGGCAGACAGTAAATAAAGTTGCAAACGAGCTAACACTTGCTCGGTGGCTAAACGCCTCAAAAGAATATTTTTACAAGGGAGTGGGAGAGCAAAATAAAATCCACTCATTGCCGGGATTCCTTCTAGTGTTCACCATCTGGCAGGAAGGTTGGGAGATCCTCGGTAGCTGCTCCAAAATCTGGCCATACAAAACCAGCTGGGTCAGACCCCAGAAAGAGCAAGTGCCACAAAGGAGGCTTCACTTAAGAACTAAAACCAGCATGTCAGCACATAAATCATAGGTGAAATAACATAAGACATGAGTTAAAGAAAACAGGATGATAAACGATAAGATAACTAGGGGACTATTCCGGTACCCAAGTTACAACCCGTAAACCAAACAAGGACCGGGGTTGTAACCCTTCACCTGAACAGAACTTAGCCTCGAACCAATTATCGATAAGGTAAAGCATAAACAAGCATGTCCGGAGATATCCATGCACTGGATCTAGGCAAGACTAAACAAAATAGGACTCCATCCATCATTCACGGCCAAGCAAAGAGTACGGCTCGATACTTAACTAACTAGGGTTATCACAAGCTTAGTTACTAGCAAGATGCAATGAGGTACGTCTACGGCCACAAGCCCTGCAGACTATCCAGGTTATCCAGACGCAAGGTTCAAGCTTAGAGTTATCATGCCTTGTTAGGTGACTTGGATGCAACACATGACAGTGTGTATAGTAATCGTTTCATGTAGTACCCCATATAACAGTGAGCTGGAAATGTGCCCTACTCGTCGGCAGGCTACAAGTCCATCAAGGAAGGCGCCCAGATAACGGGATTGCTTGTAACCGGAATACCTCTCTATATGCTCTACTTGATCAATCTAGTCATTAACCTAGTCAGATTCAGTATGAATCCCTGACCGTGGTAACCAGGGATACATGTCTTAGACATGATGCGAGACAAGACTGGTTGCTTATACAAGCATATTCAATACAATCACCCACGGTGTCAAGAATTCACTTAGCATGTCAGGTTAGCCGTCACAACAGCGTATCAAGGTTATCATGTCGGGTTGCTTATCAAGATTACTTATCAACGCAAGGGTGCGTCACAATGGACCACCATCAAGAATTATCATGTCAAATTACTTGTCAAGAGTGCACCACGGCGGGTCACTAATCATGCAATTCCTTCACTAAGCCTTGTTCCGATTAACATTCATAAATAATATCATGCTCACATCGGGTCCATGTCGAGTTTACATCAAAAGGCGTAAGGATATAAAATGGGTGCAAAAATCAGGCTGCGCTCAAGTCAGGCTGCGCTCAAGTCAGGCTGCGCTCAAGTCAGGCTGCGCTCAAGTCAGCGTATGCAAGACATACGTCTCCAAAAGGCAGCGTATGGACTCCATACGACTCCTCTTCAAGGCAGCGTATGTACTCCATACGACTCCTCATCATGGCAGCGTATGAGGTCCATACGACTCCTCATCAAGGCTGCGTATATACTCCATACGACTCCTCATCAAGGCAGCGTATGAGTCAGACTGCGCTCACATCACCAAAAGGCAGCGTATGAGTCAGACTGCGCTCACGTCACCAAAAGGCAGCGTATGAGTCAGGCTGCGCTCACATCACCAAAAGGCAGTGTATGAGTCAGACTGCGCTCACGTCACCAAAAGGCAGCGTATGAGTCAGACTGCGCTCACGTCACCAAAAGGCAGCGTATGAGTCAGACTGCGCTCACATCACCAAAAGGCAGCGTATGAGTCAGACTGCGCTCACGTCACCAAAAGGCAGCGTATGAGTCAGACTGCGCTGCGCTAAAGAGCGCGCGCAACTCAGTGGCGCAAGCTAAAAAGCTCGCACACACTGCTCACTGTCTTCTCCAACTCAGCAAGAACTCCATGGTTTGAACCCAAAGCTTCAAAAGTCCATAACTTGGTCAAAACAAGTCCAAATCCAACTTTTCAAAGGTCAAAATTGGGTAGAATAAAATTCTCTACAGTATGGAACCATCAAAACTTGAAAACAAAGAAGTTTGATAGATCAAAACCACCAAAATCTGAAAATAACTAATTTCTAGATCTACAAAAATTAAAGCCTCAAAATAGAAAATGACAAGTTCTAATGTGTCTTAGAAACATGAGGAGAAGCTAATAAAACAATAAAAAGGGGCTCTCTTGTGGAAGCAAGTTGCACTTGCCTAAGGGGTGTTCTTGGTTGGTGGTGGATTTAATGGAGAAGGAAGAAGAGTTAATGAGAAAGTGGAGGAGAGAGAAAAGTTAGGTAGGTTATAAAGAGGGATGGTGGTGGGTTTAACATGATGAACCAAAAAAAATAAACCAAGCCAACCCAAAATAAACCAAGTTAAACCATTACATGCTATGATGAACCTAATCAAGATTAAACTGAAATTAGCTAGCCAGGCAGGAAAATAAAAATACATGTCAGGATTCCGTATACGTATACTGGAAATACGTAGAACGAAAAACGGGGGTGACAACTCTACCCACCTTAAAAGAATTCCGTCCTCGGAATTTAATCAAGAGGCTAGAGATGTCGAGCAAGCTATATCAATTGCAGACAATATAGGACTAGCAGTCAATCAAGCAATCATTCATGCAAGCAAGGAACTTAAGCATAAGGCATAAGAAAGATATTATACCTTACGAGTCAAACAGGTCGGGATATCACTACGCCAAAACATGCATTTTTCGACAGACCAAAACTGTCGTAAATCATGTTTAACGGCAGTTTTGGTCTGTCAGACGATCCGTCGTTACTAGCGCGTCCCAAAATTTAAACGACAGTTTTGGACTGTCGTTTAATACTTGAATAAAATGACAGTTCTTATCTGTCAATTAAAAACAACGGATTAAAACTGTCAAATAACGTGTGAATTGGTTGAATACTACTTTTGCTTTTTCAATAGTTCATGTTTGTCATTTTTCTGGAAATCTAATAATAAAGAATCCTAAATCATTCATATCAAATCTATTTAAACCTGTTCATCTTCTATATAAATTGAAACACATCTGAAAATAAAATTTTATATCGACATCAACAACCATCGACAATGGAAAAACTTAATCCAAATAGTATTAAGTAATAAATGTATCAAGTTTACATAACACCAATCTATCAAAACATAAAAAGTATCTCCAATGTTGCTAGCTCACAATATATTCATTCTCATGATGAACAAAAAGAAGACAATGATATTGCTTGCTTACAAGTGCATTACAAAAAAAAAGAATTTTAAAACCTCACAAACTGAACCGAATATTTTGGCCAATTGATCATTTCCCCGATAGTAATATCATCAAACTTTCCATCTCTATCGAACAACATCTCATTGCCGTCAAAAACGTCATCGATAATAATATTATAAGCTTCATCATTCAACGGTGCATCTGTATTCACACGTCCAATAGCAACAGCTTTCTTTCTAAAGTTCTTCAAAAGACAAGTCTTTATGGACAAGGTAGACTGATCATGTCCCTATATACAAACATAAAAAAAACATGAGTATAGAATTAAGCTAATGCATATATAAGGAGCAAGTCTTGAGAGATCAACATTAAATGAGAAAGAATGGGTTGAACCAATTATTTTGTGATATGGAAAAATATTTATCCACATGTTATAATATATGGGTTGAACCTACTAGACAAAAAGAAACTTACATAAATGTGGGTTGTATTTGGATCCAAATCTGAGAGAGATCATGCATATATCCACATGTAGCGAGAAAAGAACAGAAAATATATCCACATGTGGATTGGACATATTTTCTGTTTGATTCATGGACAACTCTCTTCCCATTAAATGAGGTTTACAATCATGTAATGATTTTGAAATAACTAATGTTTTTTCCATTACATGAGGTTTATAATCATCAATTTATGCACTGAACCTAGCTACAACAAGTGCAGAAAATCTGTAAATAATTTGGGGGTATGACTTTATTTAATATAAAAAATGTTAACTTTACATGTATTTCAAATTGCACACAATTAGTATATTTACTTCTCATAGTTAAATCAGACAAGATAATATGCAAGATTGAAGGTAAGATGAATACACATTGTCATATACAACAAACAGACAAGGTAATATGCAAGAATGACTTGATGTAGAAACTACTCACCTCAGAAGGACTAGGAGTGTGAAATTGTGATGAAGATTGACTTGATCTAGGAGTGTTAGATGCTGCAGCCTGCATAGAGGCTACTGTTTGTTCAAGATTCTCTATCCGATTTAGAAAAGCATCGTTCTTTTGCTTTTCTCTTCGAGCAATCTCCCGACTTGCAGCTGAAGCACGAATCTCCGTCTTTGAAACACCTTGACCCATTCCATGCACATAACCCTTACCATCACGGCCCAATACCTAAACAATTTTTAGAAGAAGAGATTAATTATATAGTATGAACTTGTAAAAAAATTATAAACAAACATGAAAACTAATTAGAATCATATAAACCATTGCAACAGCATTATTGTCCAAATCTTTCTCTCCTAAGTAGGGATCTTCATCTATAAGCCTTTTAATTTTTTCCTACAAGATAAACAGGAGACAAATATAGCTATTAAGTATTCAGATTTGCTAAATATAATGAGAAGAAAGAAGTCAAAAGTTAAGCTTACTAAATATTCGAACCCGGTCGTAGACTGGGTAACACGCGTAGGATCATTTTTACTAGTGTTTAGATGTGTGGCCAAGTATAACACAGATCTATTAACTTCACCTGTAGGACTTGCCGTTTTCTACATCAAGACAAGAAATAGGTTATTAACATAATTTCATACTGCATTAAAATATGAAAAAATGATAGATAATATATTATTAACATCTTTACCAGTTCATGCGCTACCCTCGCACAACCTTTCCTACCAGTTTTATGTAATATCTTAACCTTTTTTCTCGCATTCCTTCCACAATCACGATGAACTTGATCTTCTTCTGTAGAGTGTAATTCAACAAAAGCTTCCCAATCTTCTTTCTTTATGTCTTCTACCACAATATTTTTACGCTCTGCAACAGTTCCAGCCGTATCACAAATCTTTCGGAGTTCTCCCTTCCAATTCCTCCAAGCACTAATAGCTTTTTTCAAAATTTTATCTTTATAAATTTTTGGTACTTGATATGAAATCTGCAATAACAATTATATATATATATATATATATATATATATATATATATATATATATATATATATATATATATATATATAAAAATATATATATATATATATATACACACACACACACACAAATAAATCAAATTAGTTACAAAATGAGGCAAAATTTAACATGTTAGAAACCAATCAGTAATGGAAACACGGAAACAATATTTAAAGTGAAAATCCCATTTAACATATACATGTATGCATCTGAAGACATCCCAATCACCAAATCACCGTATCTAAGGAACATCATGAGTAATGAGATGATCAGTAAAGTAATTTTCACCAAAAGAGATGTGTATAAACATAAGTTGACTAAAGCAACCTTGTGATGCTTATATTACTGGGCGTCAACTCAAAGACATCACTATATATGACTTAATGTTCATTATCATGTAATGGGGAAAGTTTAATTGGCATACCATTGCAGTTCCAGTCAACTATGACATGTTCTAACTGAGTGAGGAGATCAGAATGAGGTCATTCACATGCTTGCAGCAATGAGATGATTCACATGTTTCCTTTATAGTTTTTAGGATCTCAAGCTTGAGAATAATCCAAATTTAACACCACAGAATAATACGAAAACTAAGATGAAAATTTCCACCAAAAATTCAACTCATGTCAACCTTGAGGATAATCAAAATTCAACACCAGAGACGAATACTAAAAACTAATATTAAGAACCCCACCAAATTTAAAATCTTCCCGAGTGTTCCTCAATAAAGGAACTCGGAACCAAGGGTCTTGAACATCACTGGATCTAACAACTGGGACTGCACAGGCTAATAAGATAGAACCAGATCAAGGGAAATGTCATACAGAGGTAATGTGCAGATGCAAGAACCAAACTAATATTAAGAACCCCACCAAATGAGATGATTCACATATTAAGAACTGAACATCAAGTAAAAGTCTGAACCAAGGGTCTTGAACATCACTGGATCTAACAACTGGGACTGCACATGCTAATAAGATAGAACCAGATCAAGGGAAATGTCATACAGAGGTAATGTGCAGATGCAAGAACCAACCCAGGTTTAACTTGAACCTTCCAAATACAGGGCAGATACATAAGTGTAGGTAGTGTAACTAAATACAGGATATGGTCTGCATGCAGTGAAATGAAATGCAAGGGAATGAATGCAAGTGAACTACTCTAATATGTAGGATATGCTTGAACATGCAGTGGTATGCAGTAAAGAATTTGATGGTGCAACACAATACATAGGTAGCAGGACAGAGACTAAACAAGGAGGATTAACCCAATATAGATATGTAAAATTAGGATAGGATGTGAAGCTTCCCTGCTACTGTAAGGTGGCCTTATCCCTTCATATTCACTAATACAAGGAATGCAGGATTGAGGTTATATAAATAAGTTAACAAATGGGTCTTTATCCCACAAGACTGGACAAAGAATGGCAGGGTACTCGACTGAACATTAGATCAAATAGACTGGTATCAAAGTCAGAGTGAACAGAACATTCCTATACAACTAATAACCCATACCCGAGCCTCACCTCCCCCCTTTCTTAACCCAGCACTATTTGAACAGGTAAGAGGGTCTGAAGTGAGGGTAGGGACTCAAATTACCATAATTGAACCTCTGAACAAGAATGTAGGGTGACATATGAAGGTGCAAGGAAAAACCTAATATGAACAGAAGTAAAGGTATGGACTATGGGTATCTGGACAGGCTGATGAGACTTGTACACAATTCTTGTTCAGTTGCCTGGTGCCAGGATGCTGCCATGGGTGAGATTAGTAGTGCAACAATGGACACAATTCCTAAAAGTAGCTCAATGTAGCAAGTTTAGGTAGAGGCTTTCCCTTCTTACGGGTTCCCCATTGTCATGACTTGAGCCACACCCTCCCACCGCCACCAAACACACAGATCAATTCTAACGATTTCCAGTGACCCCTCATTCTGATTTCTGTGTAACTGTTTGCCAGATTTCACTAACATAAAGAACACTCATTTTATGACACCCTAGAATCCTTTTGTACCCTGTATGTAACATAATTATCAAATATATTAAGTTTATGCAGCCAATCAAAGTTAATTATTCAATGTTGTATCTCTGTAACAGTATTCTTTGCTATATGAATCTACTTTGACATTATTTTCTGGTTTGGTACTAGGAAATATACTTTAACATGTGACAATTTCATGATAGTAATGCGAAAAGTATATTAAGTTGAAGTTTTATTTGTTACAAGAATTTTTTTAAGTTCAAAGAACACCCATCGTCATTGCAAAGTTTTCTAATATAGCATATGGTATGAAAGATACACAACTCATTTCTAGCTCTTATACTAAACTCATTTCTAAACTAAAGAATTGAACATGTGCCTATATACTAGATATATGACTGAACAAGGGACCTGGCAAGGATTGACACACAAGTTCAAGAGACTAAACTTTGAGTTCAGAAAACATGGGT
Organism: Iris pallida; assembly: GCA_029216955.1. NCBI lineage: Eukaryota > Viridiplantae > Streptophyta > Magnoliopsida > Asparagales > Iridaceae > Iris > Iris pallida. Next base: position 7,139,334 of record JANAVB010008400.1, read on the forward strand.
TGGACTCTAAAATGGGGTTGACTTCAAGTTCAAGACTGAACTAAAGAGTGCAGTGACTGAACAAATAAAGGAGTAACACCAATGAATTGACACCTATGAGGATGAAATCTAAGGTCATGTGGGTTTGACTCATGTGGATAGAATCTAACATTTACTGATACTCAAACAGGTATCAGACAAATGATGACAGGAACTCAAGCCAACTGTGAATAAGTGTAGTGATAAAATGCAAAGAATGCATTATAGTGGCTAAATGCAGTGACATGGATGCAAAAGGATATGCAATGTAGTATTTATGATGAAGTATCAATATAGTTAATGGGAGTGAGTGTCAACTAAAATAGTATAGTATTCAACACGTATAGTGTAAGGTGCATAGCCCGACTGTACTGTGCACGACCTGTAGTGACTGCCATTGCTCGAAGCCCCAAGCCTAGGACCATGTGTCAGTCACTAGACCAACCCACAATAGTGACTAGATAGTGAATCAAATGCGTAACAGTAGAGAACAGAGCCCCAGTAGCAGGGGAGCTACGGTTCAGTACAACCAACCTAGCCGAGCATCCCCGTGTCCAATTACACCCATCAAATCACCTCGAATTTCCCACATAATAGTACACATACAACCCATAGGATATTAGCTTGGTAACTGCTCGGCCCATGAGCAGCTTTGAAAAATTACAAGTTGTCCATATTATATAGTATGACAGAAACTCGACTTCTAATAGTTGACACATACACAATTATTTTGAATAATATTTATCTCAGGACACCTAGTTTCAGTGTGTCCATGTTTCAGAGTATGAACTATTTATCTGACATTAATTTAAAAAGTGTCCCAAAAGTTTTGGGATAAAGACATGGGTGTGTTGTTGTATTAAAAAGTGTTGTTATCAAAGATGGCATGCTTCATCAGCATTCACCAACAATGCTTCATCAGCCTTGCTACTACAGTATCTACTCAACTCTAGATTCTTGCCCTTTCCTTCTAGGCTAAGCATGCATTATCTTACCCCTAATATATATATATAGCCCCCACTATATATGTATGCACATAAAGTCTAACTCATATATTATGTATATATATGACAGAATACATATGCTTCCATATATTATATATATAGCATTCAGTTAAGTCACCCCCTACTTCCTATCAGTTGACTATTAAGTATAGGGCCTTCATTTCTCTCATATAACTGACACATGTTCATGGACCCAGCACACATGTGCTATATGTTTCCTGTGCAAACAGGAAACTAATGCCCTGCTGCTACCAACTTCCCCTTACACTCATCTATATTATAGACATAAATCTTCACATCAAAAATAGGCTGAACCAAATGATACTAATCAAGGAATCAGACTGAACCTCAAACCTGGCCTCTCCCTAAGATGTCAACCTAGCCTATTTGTTTGGATCAGTATATGATCCTTGGCAAGAAAATTGGTATGAACTAATAGAGAGTGGAGTATCTTCCACTTAATTCTTGCTAACATAGGTCCATGGCCACATTAGGAATCTGACACACACACCCTATTTTACCACATCCCCTCACTTCCTAAGTTCGATAGGCTGCCATAGCTACTTATATTAGGACTGAAACCATAGTATAGGATCAAACCCGAGTCCCTCTTCTATACTGCTGATACTCTACCCATTTACTCATACATAAATAAGGAATTGAACATGTCTAATAAATTTAGCTATCTAGGGATGACTCTTATATGAAATTAACATGTAGCCATCCCTAATCTACAATGAACTAAACCAAGCCCCCTTCCATTCCTTGATACTCTCTTCTATTTCTTCCCACTGATACCACTATTACTGCTACTGCTAACTCAACTCAAGTCCTTACCTATAATGAACACATAAACCTATCTATAGGGACTGAACAATCCAAACTAGAGAATCTAATCACAAGTGTAATGGTCAGAATAATTAGGCTAATCAAATACAAAATGGACAGGCAAGGTAATGGAGGAAAATCTAATGTGGCAACTGAACAAGGTTGCAGAAGAATTAATCATGAAGAAAAGGAACTGCTATTAACACAAGACTAGCAATCCATATGTGGACTGAATCAAAATAGCAATATAGGACATAGCAGTATAGGACACTAATAATGTGTTGCCTGTGTAGTGTTGCCTGTCCTCAATTCCATCTGTGCACAGGTATTGCCTGTGCAGTGTGCACATAGCAGTATAGGACCCTAATGATGTAGCAGGACTGAATCAAAATATGTTCTTCTTTAACAAACCAAATTTACTCACCTTAACACTTTTTCATATGTCTTCTTTAATACTTTTTGGAACTCGTCTCCAATCCTCAATTCCAGGTGGACAATGTGCTTTTGCTATCTTTCCAACAGCCGATAAAAATTGTGTTGATCCAATATCCACAGGTTGTCCATACTCATTAAATATTATTACCTTTTGTGTACTATGGAAAAAAAATTCCAATATTAGGACTAATTGTCGTCAACATGATAATTAAAACTAAGAAAACAAACACAAAAATAACCACCTGATTGATTTTGTGTACTTGTGTTTCCTTGACTCCCACTTGAAATGTTATTGCCGTCAACATGATTTTCTATACTTGTGTTTCCAGCACTGTTTACTCCATTTACTCCATCACCTGACATAATGAAACTAAAAAGCAAACACAAATAACATCAAATAACAAACTGAAATGTATCGTCACATTAATATTTACTAAGATTAAAAAACACATTTATGCAAAAAACAAAACTAAGATAGCAACTACAATGTTGATAACCAAACAAACACAAGTAACTAAAATGTCAATAACCAAACAAACACAAATATCCTCAGATTACACAAGTGTCATCACAATCTAAAATGTCAATAATCAGTAATGTTCATCATCTTCTAAAACTTCAGCAAGTGTTGCTGATATCGATAAAGCTTCGTCAGCTGCACCAGTAAAAACAAACGGATCTTCATAAGCGTCCACTTCATGACTTAGTTTTTTCGGGGACTCTAAAACAACATGCCAATTATCTCGGGTTTCATCCTTGCAGTAGAAGACTTGAGTTGCTTGTGAAGCATGGATAAATGGCTCATCATCTTCACTTGTGTTTTTTTTAAACCTCATAAAATTTACGAAAATCAAATTTGTCTCTGGATCCACTACACATCCATTTACTTTGTCTTCCGTACGCACCCATTCATAATAGAAGACTGTTTGTGTGAAATCATAATAATTCAATTCAAGGATTTGTTTGACAACACCGTAATAAGCTGCATCCGCATCCTCAATGTTCTTGTCTTTGGCACTTGCTCTAAAAGAGGTTAGAGCATTCATGGCAACACCACTGTTTTGTGTGGTCAAGTTTAGCTCAGCATCGGCTGTATAAAAAATATACCCATTTACTATATAGGCATTATACGATATAGCTTTATAATCTGGACCATTCGCAAGCCTCTTAAAAGGAGTCATTTCCTCATTCTGAAGTTGTTGTCTTATCCAAGGAATATAATCCATGGGCTTCTTTGTTTGGAGACTTCCTCTCTGATTTTTTCTACTAGATTTAAGGCTCTGAACATATACTTTGTATTTCCTGTGAAAATAAAGTATATAAAGCTACTTCACTCACTTTGTGTTTCAATTTACAAAGTACAGAAAGAAAATTGAACTGAGATTTTAATTAAAATTGTGTGAAAGTGTTTCTTACTGCTCCCATTCAGTATTTTCTGTAGAATGCTTCAAAACCCATTTGCGTGCTTGTTCGTATTGCAAACTAGACAGACGGTAACCTTTTCCTTCAGTATTGATTGGGTATGGACCTTCAACATCATCATCGGTATATATCATTCCTTCATGCTTATAGCTTTTTTGCTTACCTTCAGGAATGTACTCCATGCAATATCTCATTGCTTCTTCTAAGATATATTGCTCAGCAATAGATCCCTCGATAAACGTCTTGTTCCGACCATACCGTTTGTAAGTTTTCATCATCATACATAAAAGTTTCCATGTTTATAGCCCAAATCACATAGAATATGAGTTAAAAATAAGAGAATTTTAAAGGGTTCTTTAGATTTTACCTTTCAAAAGGATACATCCACCTATATCTAACCGGTCCACAAACAAGGGCTTCTTCTGCTAAGTGTACAACAACGTGTGTCATGGAAACGAAAAATGACGGCAGAAAATACATTTCAAACACACACAATGTCTCCACGAGACGTTGATACATGATAGAAAGCTCTTTGCGATCAATAATCTTAGAGCAGAGAACTTTGAAGAATATTGAGAGTTGTCGAATTGCCGCACGCAAAGGCTTATCCTTTTTGAACCCATGCATCAGAAATACTGGTAGCAACCCTTGCATGAGAATGTGATAATCGTGAGACTTCAATCCTTTGAATTATAATTCCTGCAAACATACTTTATGTTTCCAATTCCCGCTGTAACCGATAGGAACCTTCAAGTTACTAAGAGTTTTACAAATTATTTCTCTCTCTGACTTAGTTAAGGAAAAAGGTGCCTTCAGCATAATTTCTTTGCCATTTTGTTTCACCAACCATAATTTTTTCTTTATCTTCGACAACTCTAAATCTCTACGTGCTTCAATACCGTCCTTAGACTTTCCCTTAGTGTCCGTTATTGTTGCAAACAAATTTTCAGCAAAATTCTTTTCTACGTGCATCACATCCACATTGTGACGAATAGGTAATTCCTGTCATAAAAGAAAAATATGTTCATAATAGATCTTCCCGAAGTAGTAAACATATTAAGAAAACAAAAATGTTATCAAATAAAAGAATATTAATCACCTTCCAATATGACAAATCAAATAGAATTGATTTCTTCGACCATGGAATACTTGTATCATTTGAACGCTTCCTCTTGTTACCTGCCACCTTTCCGAACTCCGTCTGGACCGTTTGCATCTTACTTAATAGTTGGGAACCAGACAAACGTTTAGGAGCCTTTCTATGTTCTTCATATCCATTAAATTTTGACTTTTGAGTTCTAAAAGGATGTGAATCATCTCTTAGGAATCTTCTATGACCCATGTAAGCAAACTTCTTCCCATTAGTTAACCACTCCGCATCTGTTCCTTCACCACATACAGGACAACCATATCTTCCAGCAGTTCTACATCCAGAAATATGTGCATAGGCAGGAAAATCATGTATGCACCACATCAAAATTGCTTTCATCGTAAAGTTCATCCTTGTCAAAGAATCATATGTTATGCTTCCAACAGACCACAACTCATTCAACTCATCGACTAATGGTGGCAAATAGACATCAATGTTATGGCCGGGACCACTAGGACCAGGAATTAACATTGTTAACATGGTAAATTCCTTTTTCATGCATAGAGATGGAGGAAGATTGTATGGGACGATCATGACAGGCCAACAACTGTAGGAGTTGTTCATCCCAAAAGGATTAAAACCATCGGTAGCAAGTCCTAGATGAACATTCCGTGTATCGGTAGCAAACTCAGGCCCCTTCATATTTCTAGATTTCCAACAAGAGGAATCCACTGGATGTCTCATGTGTGTACTGCTATCTTCTGCATGCTCATGCCATCTCATCTTATCAGCTATCCATCGCACTCTATACATACGCTGCAACCGTTCAGCAATTGGAAAGTACCTTAGTTTCTTCCTCGGTAACTTTTTACCTTCTGGTTTTGAGTTTTCAGTCGGTTTCCATCTAGCTTCACCACACTTGGGACAATTTTCTTTATCTGCATTTTCTTTCATATAGAGTATACAATCATTAGGGCAAGCATAAATAATCTCACACTTCATGCGAAAAGGCTTGACCATATTCTTAGCTTTGTGCATGGTTTCCGGTAAAGTATTTCCATCCGGTAAAATCTTCTTTATAAATTGCAACATTTCTGTAAAAAATGCCTCGGAACATTGATGTCTAGCTTTCATGCTCAATAATTCCACTGTTGCTGACAATTTTGTATGTAGACCCTCACAAGAAGGATATAGGGGTTGCATTGCATTTTCTAGCTTCTTCTTATAATCAACATCAAAGTCATCTTGATAATCTGGATCATTACATTGGTTAGACTCATCCAAGCATTCTTCAAGGTCCTCAAGATCAACGCGTCCAAATGTGTCATGGAATATGTCCGCCATTCTCGGAAAGTCATCTCCAGTACAATCATTAATTGATGATGAACTAGGAACATGAACGTTGTCGACACTTCCAGGAAGTTGTTCTCCATGATTAACCCAAGTTCTATATGACTTGTCTACTCCATTACAAACCAAATGCTCAGCTATAACCTTTAGACTTTTTTTCCCTCTATTATAATTACGACATTTATCACATGGGCAAAGATACCAATTATTTCCTCCCAAAGTATCCTTTGTGAACTTAATGAATGATGTGACGCCTTCAAGATATTCGACTGATAATTTAGGAGCATCCATCCAATCCTTACTTGGGTGTGTACGAGACATCTACATATCCAAAAGATATATTTGCATCATTCATTAAGTCATAGGAAAAAATGAACAACTCAATGAAAAAAGAGAAGCAGACAAATCTGAAATACATTTGGAGCATTCATTAAGTTCACAAAAGATACTATAGGAGAAAATAAACTTACATTTTTTGAGATTTGTGAGACTTTTCCATATTATTAAGATTTATAACACAGTATAATGTCCTTCCTCTTTATGGCCACCCATGAAACAACAAATATGTGATCATTGAACTAGGATTAGTTTGTTCTACTTGTCATTCACTAACATATATTTGCTTCTCAGCTTGGTAAGTAATGCAATGATATCTGAAATATTATGTGATCAGTTTGTTCAACTTGGTCGTAATGCAATGATTTCTAGGAGCAATGATGGAGAAGCAATTTTCAAATTCATATATAAAGCAGAGAAATCTTTAGGTCCACCAAACAATTAAATATTAGATACATGAACCAAGAAAATACTCCATCAATGAACCAAATATTAGCAAACATGAATCACTTGTATTGGTCAATAAGTTGTTTGAAAAGGATACAACCCTTAGAGAGGGGTATCTCAATCTCATTCACACAAAAATCAAGTATCCTTGATTGCATAATGCCTGCTAAACTATGTAAAATAAATTAAGTAAAAAATAGGTATTCTCTATTTAAATAAATAAATAAATTCAACTAGATGCCTCAGTATATTCTGTATTTTCTCAATTCAGTGATATAACACCAAGACAAAATTCAAGGTATATATGCCTCCATACCTCCAGGTACAATCTTATGCTCTAAAAAAACATGAAAAAGAAAGAGCAACAACGATCAATAGTATCATTTATCTTGCTCAGCTCCTTCATTACATATATAACACAGTATAATGACCAACAGATAATGGAGTTAAAATGGACAACAGCTAGTTTTAAAATTCTAAAAGCTGAATCTGTAGATTCTCTATTAAAAAGTAAGCCCAACTAATTCAACCTCTTTACCTATCATCTTAAGCATCTTGAGTTCCAAAAAGTTTTCAGGAAAGCAAGTAAAGAACAGTCACCCACTCTAGACGACACCAAATATTGATCGAACATGCAAAATCATTATTAAAAAAAGTTTTATAAAAATCCCCTACATTCTACAATTATGATTTACTATACTACTAACAATTAGTTATAAACAACAATTCATAATAATATAAGTCATCTTTGAGACTCTGAATATACTCAAAGACCAACAACACTGCTTCCGTCTAATTCGGCCAAATTCATCAGTCATTCACAAGTAATTTATAAACATTAGACTTATACCTCGAGATTGGAAGTTCTTATATGAGGATCAATAAACCTTGTCTTTAGAATTCCTTTCTTCCACCGCTAACCTAGAGAGAAAGAGAAAGAACCAGAAAATGGTAAATAATTTGAGAGAGAATAGAGGATCGAGGAAAAAAAATAAAGCCCTAAAAAATAAATAAATAACAAATACTAATATTAAACCCTATAAAATATTACACAAATACGTCATCCGGTTGCAGCGGCGACGCACTTCCAGCGGCGGCATGGGTTCTAGCAGGGTTTTAGAGAGGAGGAGATAATTACCTGATGGTGCGCGCGGGTCCAACGAGTTCCGGCGGGAGCAGGTTTCCAGCGGGGAGAAGTTGTGGAAGAAGAGATCAAATGTGGAGAAGGGGAGCGGGACTCCAGCGCGGGTTTGGAGGGAGAGGAGCGCGGGCTTGGAGGTTTTGTGTTAGGTAAAATTTTTGGGGGGAACCAAAGTTTGGTAAAAGAATTTGGGAGAGCAGAGATTTTCGGGGTTGGAGGGAGAGGAGCGCGCGGGGTGAATAAATTTTTTCCTCTTCCTGAACTTTCTAATTATAGGAGAGTCAATAATTTCAACACAAAATTAATAATAAACAACACTTTCTATTTTTCAAATAAAAATATATTATTTTCATGAAGTAGGTTTTGATATTAAACAACAAATTCAATCCGTCGGAATGGAAATGACAATTTTAATATGTCATTTTTGGACAAATCTAATTGTCGAAAATAGTCCTTTTTGGTGTAGTATCGCGATCGGATATCATCCTCACGCTCCCACGTTGACTCACCCAAAGAGTGATGACCCCAAGCAACACGGACTAACTTGATAGTCTTGTTTTTGAGTATCTTCTCCCTCCGGTCCAATATGGATACGGGTCTCTCCTCATATGAAAGGTTGGTACCAACAACCAATTCCGAATGAACAAGGACATGACTCGGATCCGGGATATACCGTCGTAATTGGGATACATGGAAGACATCATGTACCTCACGTAACGACGGCGGAAGAGCGAGACGATAGGATACATCACCTACTCGCTCTAAAATATCAAACGGCCCTATACACCTAGGACTGAGCTTTTCCCGCACGCTGAATCGAATGACGCCACGGGTAGGCGAGATCCTAAGGAATACGTGGTCGCCGACAGAAAATTCGAGAGGGCGCCGATGGGAATCGGCCCAATGATGCTGGCGATCTTGGGCAACTCGAAGATGATCTCTGACTTGTCTGACCACCTCAATAGTCTGCGTCACCATCTCTGGTCCAAGCATTTGCCTCTCACCGATATCGTCCCAAGCTAAAAAAGATCTGCACTTCCTGTCGTACAAGGCCTCGAAAGGTGCCATCTGGATACTAGCCTGGAAACTATTGTTATAGGAGAACTCCACGAGATGCAAGTGATCTTCCCACGAACCACCGAAGTCGAGTGTACATGACCGTAGCATGTCTTCAAGAGTCTGGATCGTGCGTTCTGACTGACCATCTGTCTGCGGATGGTAGGCTGAACTGAACTTGAGACGAGTCCCCAAACTCTCTTGAAGACTTCGCCAAAAGTGTGAGGTGAATCTTGAATCTCTGTCGGACACAATACTGACTGGCACTCCATGCAATCTGACTATCTGCCTGAGGTACATCTCTGCAAGTTGATCCGTCGACTGACCAATTCTGAAAGGAAGAAAATAAGCTACCTTCGTGAGACGATCAGCTATAACCCAGATGGCATCTCTCCCAGCTGGGGATCTAGGTAATCCAGTTACAAAATCCATGGTAATGTGCTCCCATTTCCATTCCGGGATCGGTAAAGGTTGAAGAAGTCCAGCTGGTATCTGATGTTCGGCCTTAACTTGTTGACAAACTAAACAACGAGAGATAAACCGGGCTATCTCCCTCTTCATGCCATTCCACCAAAAATGCTGTCGAATATCACGATACATCTTCGTACCGTCGGGATGAATTGAATACTGAGAACTGTGAGCCTCTGCCAAGATCTCTTGTCTGATATCACCACTGGGTACACAAAGACGTCTCCCATGTCGGAGTGTATCGTCCTTATGAACACATAACTCTGGTCTCTGTCCTGCCACACATTCTGCCCTAAGCCGCTGAAGCTTAGAGTCCGTGGACTGAGCAAACTTGATCCTCTCAACTATACTGGACTGAACTTGCATACTGGCCATCAATGCCACACTGGAAGGAAGAACAATTTCAATACCCATCTTCTGAAGATCTGCTAACAACTCTGGCTGCGCCGTTAGAAAATAAACTCTGGCTCTCCTGCTCAATGCATCTGCTACAACGTTGGCCTTCCCAGGATGATACTGCAAGCTGATGTCATAATCCACAAGTAGCTCTAGCCATCTCCTCTGACGCATATTAAGATCCTTCTGGGTAAACACATACTTCAGACTCTTGTGGTCGGTGAAAATCTCCATCCGATCTCCATACAAATAATGTCTCCAAAGTTTCAATGCAAAAACTACGGCTGCTAACTCCAGGTCATGGGTTGGGTAATTCCTCTCATGGTCACGAAGTTGACGTGACGCATAAGCGACTACCTTACCATGCTGCATCAAGACACATCCTAATCCCTTGCCGGATGCGTCGCAATAAACTGAAAATCCTTCCGTCTCGTCGGAAAGAGTGAGAATGGGGGCCGTCATCAATTTCTGCTTCAACTTCTCAAATGAACTCTGACACTTTGCTGTCCAAGCAAACTGCACATCCTTACGGGTCAACTGCATCAGTGGCGCTGAAATTTGAGCAAAGTCTGACACAAAACGTCGGTAATAGCCGGCCAATCCGAGGAAACTCCGAACTTCTGCGACGGTGCTAGGTACTGGCCAGGTCTCTATAGCCACTATCTTCTGGGGATCAACTTCCACTCCACCACTGGTGATGATATGACCCAAGTACGAGATACGATCCAACCAAAACTCGTACTTACTGAACTTCGCGTACAACTGGTGCTCCCTGAGAATTGAAGAACTACATGAAGATGCTGCTCATACTCTACCTCGTTCTCGCTATAGACTAAGATGTCGTCTATGAACACTATCACGAACTGGTCTAAATAGGGCATGAAGATACGATTCATGAGGTCCATGAATACGGCCGGCACATTGGTCGCTCCAAATGGCATAACAAGGAACTCCCAATGTCCATACCTCGATCTGAATGCTGTCTTCGGGATGTCCTGCTCTCTGACTCTGATCTGATGGTACCCTGATCGCAAGTCAATCTTCGAGAATACTGCCGCTCCCCTGAGCTGATCAAATAAATCATCTATCCTTGGTAAAGGATATCTGTTCTTAATTGTTACAGAGTTCAAGGTACGATAATCAACACATAATCTTGACGTACCATCCTTCTTCTTCACAAGAAGCATCGGAGCTCCCCAAGGTGATCCGCTAGCACGAATAAATCCCTTGGTTCTAAGTTCTTCAATCATCTTGTACAGGACCTCCAACTCTGATGGTGCCATCCTATAGACTCTCTCTGACACTGGTGCCGTCCCTGGAATCAAGTCGATAGTGAACTCTCTCTCTCTCTGGGGGCATACCTGGAAGCTCTTCGAAAAATACGTCAGGAAACACTTCTATAACTCTGGGAAACTGAACTGCTGCTGCTACGGTCATCCGTAATACTGGAGAAGAAGAATCTACTCCGCCTCGAGAAAAGGAAAACTCTGGCTCACCGGGAATACTAAAAATAATCTTGCCGACATGGCAATCCATTCTAGCATACTGGTCCCTCAACCAATCCATTCCTAGGACCACATCATAATCGGCCATCGGAAACTCTATCAACCTAGCGGGAAACTCTCTACCGCTAACTACGATTTGACATAAGGAAAACACCCTATCTACACCCACAAGTCCGTTACCAGTAAGTATATTGAGCCTTACTGATAATGACTCGAGCTCCAGTCCTATCTGTGTCGCGAATCGTGCAGACATAAATGAATGCGATACACCTGAATCAAATAATACGGATGCAGGAAAAGAGTTGACGAGAATGGTACCTGCCACCACCTCACCTGATGCCAACTCCTCCTCTACGGTCAAAGCCATCGCTTGACCGTGCCCTCTGGGTGCTGGTCCCCTCTGCTGGAAACCTCTCTGGCGGTTCTGAACCTGAGCATGGACCTGGGCATACTGTTGCGGTCGCTGCTGCTGGAATGCCTGAGCCTGAGGCGGCAATGGCCTCGGAGGCTGATACTGCTGCTGCTGCACTGGTGCTGGTCCCCTCACCGAGGGACTTGTCTGGGCCGATAAGGATGAACCGGCTCTCTGTGGGCAGGACCCTATCATGTGATCCGGTACCCCACAAGCCAAACACAATCCTTGTGCTTGGCGACATTCTGAAACTACATGCCCTGGCTTCCCACAATGAGTGCAGCCTATTGTGGAAGACTGCCTCCGCTTCTGCTGTTGAGGATACGTCAGAGTCGAATGCTGAACCGACGTAACTGATGCTGCCCTCCTCGGAGCTCTAATGGTCAAGGCCCTAGCTGCCGGGGCTGGGACTGAAGACTGGATCATCTGACCATGGGACCGCTTCCATCCTCCAGTTCTGTCTACAATTCTCTGTGAGGTATACTCATGCCTCTTAGCTGCCCGCAAAACAGCATCAAAGGTCTGATGCTCAAACTGCTCCACTGCTAGAATGATCTCTAGGTGGAGACCCTGCTGGAACCGCTGCGCTCGATCAAACTCGGTTGCCACCAAAGTGGGAGCAAACCGACTCAGTCTTAAAAACTCGGCCGCATATCCATCGACCGTCCTGCTCATCTGCCTGAGATTGGTGAACTTCGTCTGTAAGTCATGCCGAGCCACAACATCGAAGTACTTGATCTGAAACTTGTCACTGAATACCGCCTACGGGACAGGCGTTGCCAATCCAACCGCTATCATCGCCCACCAGGTGCGGGCTAGGTCCAATAACTGTAGGCGTACCACAGCTACCTTCTCTCCTTCTGGAGTCTTGGCTGCATCTAAGATAATCTCAATGTCCTGGAGCCACGCATCAGCTGCAATAGCGTCTTCACTCCCATCAAAGAAGGGAGGGTTGAGGAGCTTGAAACTGCTAGCCGCACTGTTCCCTTGATAACCAACACGACCCATGGCATCCTGTACTTCCTGGTGCAGGGCATCGCCCCGACGATCTTGAGATGCAAGCAATGTCCTGATGAGACCCACCAAGGTGCCATCGTCAGGCTCTACAGGCTGGACTGGCTGAACTGGGGGCTCGGGGTCCCCGGAATGTATGACTCGGGAGGCCACTCCAGAGTGCTGGGCTTGGTCTCCAGGTTGCTGCTGGTCCACTGGAGGTGCTCCGCCTTGCTGATCGGTAGGACCAGGAACAATGCCGCTGAAGGAAACGACATAGGAAACAATAAGAAAGGACCATGATAGATCGAGGATATAAACATGTGATCAGGTCAAGGATTCTGAAAGATCAGAAGACACGAGTAGAGATCAAGGGCGAGTGCTGATTGAGACATCTATCCGGTAAAACCCTCACACATCTTGATCTACAAGACCTGCATGGGCCACCACTTAAACCGTGTCACGCCCCAGAACTAGAATACTGGAGAACGGGGGACAGACACAGCCAGCTACGTACATTGAAGTAATTCTCACTTCGCAATACGGTCACGGCTGTCTAGATGCATGAGGGTTTACTACAAGCCATTAGTCTCTTAGGGTCAATAACAAGCCTAGTGTCTCAATCTTAAGCAAGCGAGTAGATATAACAAGATGGTAGATCATCAGACATACAAAGTAAGGCGTCCCATACATTACATATTCAGATGATCATGAAGCTAGTCATACAAAATACAAAGACTAGGAAGAGTTTAAGTCATACATGATCAACCCTAGGATTTGTCAATCATGCTACAGCCCGTAGGCAGATAGTAAATAAAGTTGCAAACGAGCTAACACTTGCTCGGCGGCTAAACGCCTCAAAAGAATATTTTTAAAAGGGAGTGGAAGAGCAAAATAAAACCCACTCGTTGCCGGGATTCCTTCTAGTGTTCACCATCTGGCAGGAAGGTTGGAAGATCCTCGGTAGCTGCTCCGAAATTTGGCCATACAAAACCAGCTGGGTCAGACCCCAGAAAGAGCAAGTGCCACAAAGGAGGCTTCACTTAAGAACTAAAACCAGCATGTCAGCACATAAATCATAGGTGAAATAACATAAGACATGAGTTAAAGAAAACAGGATGATAAACGATAAGATAACTAGGGGACTATTCCGGTACCCAAGTTACAACCCGTAAACCAAACAAGGACCGGGGTTGTAACCCTTCACCTGAACAGAACTTAGCCTCGAACCAATTATCGATAAGGTAAAGCATAAACAAGCATGTCCGGAGATATCCATGCACTGGATCTAGGCAAGACTAAACAAGATAGGACTCCATCCATCATTCACGGCCAAGCAAAGAGTACGGTTCGATACTTAACTAACTAGGGTTATCACAAGCTTAGTTACTAGCAAGATGCAATGAGGTACGCCTACGGCCACAAGCCCTGCAGACTATCCAGGTTATCCAGACGTAAGGTTCAAGCTTAGAGTTATCATACCTTGTTAGGTGACTTGGATGCAACACATGACAGTGTGCATAGTAATCGTTTCATGTAGTACCCCACATAACAGTGAGCTGGAAATGTGCCCTACTCGTCGGCAGGCTACAAGTCCATCAAGGAAGGCGCCCAGATAACGGGATTGCTTGTAGCCGGAATACCTCTCTATATGCTCTACTTGATCAATCTAGTCATTAACCTAGTCAGATTCAGTACGAATCCCTGACCGTGGTAACCAGGGATACATGTCCTAGACATGATGCGAGACAAGACTGGTTGCTTATACAAGCATATTCAATACAATCACCCACGGTGTCAAGAATTCACTTAGCATGTCAGGTTAGCCGTCACAACAGCGTATCAAGGTTATCATGTCGGGTTGCTTATCAAGATTACTTATCAAGGCAAGGGTGCGTCACAACGGACCACCATCAAAAATTATCATGTCAAATTACTTGTCAAGAGTGCACCACGGCGGGTCACTAATTATGCAATTCCATCACTAAGCCTTGTTCTGATTAACATTCATAAATAATGTCATGCTCACATCGGGTCCATGTCGAGTTTACATCAAAAGGCGTAAGGATATAAAATGGGTGCAAAAATCAGGCTGCGCTCAAGTCAGGCTGCGCTCAAGTCAGGCTGCGCTAAAGTCAGCGTATGCAAGACATACGTCTCCAAAAGACAGCATATGGACTCCATACGACTCCTCTTCAAGGCAGCGTATGTACTCCATACGACTCCTCATCAAGGCAACGTATGAGGTCCATACGACTCCTCATCAAGGCAGCGTATGTACTCCATACGACTCCTCTTCAAGGCAGCGTATGAGTCAGACTGCGCTCACGTCACCAAAAGGCAGCGTATGAGTCAGACTGCACTCACGTCACCAAAAGGCAGCGTATGAGTCAGACTGCGCTCACGTCACCAAAAGGCAGCGTATGAGTCAGACTGCGCTCACGTCACCAAAAGGCAACGTATGAGTCAGACTGCGCTCACGTCACCAAAAGGCAGCGTATGAGTCAGACTGCGCTGCGCTAAAGAGCGCGCGCAACTCAGTGGCGCAAGCTAAAAAGCTCGCGCACACTGCTCACTGTCTTCTCCAAATTAGCAAGAACTCTATGGTTTGAACCCAAAGCTTCAAAAGTCCATAACTTGGTCAAAACAAGTCCAAATCCAACTTTTCAAAGGTCAAAATTGGGTAGAATAAAATTCTCTACAACATGGAACCATCAAAACTTGAAAACAAAGAAGTTTGATAGATCAAAACCACCAAAATCCAAAAATAACTAATTTCTAGATCTACAAAAATTAAAGCCTCAAAATAGAAAATGACAAGTTCTAATGTGTCTTAGAAACATGAGGAGAAGCTAATGGAACAATAAAAAGGGGCTCTCTTGTGGAAGCAAGTTGCACTTGCCTAAGGGGTGTTCTTGGTTGGTGGTGGGTTTAATGGAGAAGGAAGAAGAGTTAATGAGAAAGTAGAGGAGAGAGAAAAGTTAGGTGGGTTTTAAAGAGGGATGGTGGTGGGTTTAACATGATGAACCAAAAAAAATAAACCAAGCCAACCCAAAATAAACCAAGTTAAACCATTACATGCTATGATGAACCTAATCAAGATTAAACTGAAATTAGCTAGCCAGGCAGGAAAATAAAAATACATATCAGGATTCCGTATACGTATTCTAGAAATACGTAGAAAAAAAAACGGGGGTGACACCTATGGCTTAATTACAAGTCATAAAATTAATTCTAAGTCATAGGTCATGCACCAAATCACTAGTCCTCCTATTCAAACCTTGATTTCTAAATGACTAACCTAGATTGACTTAAGTTAGGCTAGGGTCTCACCATGCTAACCTAGTCACCATAGTTAGGGTCAATACCTAGGTTAGTCTACAAAGTCTCAACTAGTCAAAGTCAAAATTACAATCACCAATTAAATAAATTAAATAAATTTCAAAAATTCACAAATGACCAAAATACCCTCAATCTAAAATGTGGTAGTAACACCCTATACCCACGAGACTTGGGTATCCTTAATCGGTAAGACAGGTAATGTATCCTAGAGACTCTGTATACACATAACAATTGTATAAGGATAGGGGTGGACTGGTCAGTTCCACATTGATATATTAGCTGCACCGATCTGTTTGTTTGGCACAACACATATTAAGTCCTACTTGCCTTTAGAGCCATGAGTTTACTTACCTACAAACACTTTGATTACCTCATTTCCTCTTTGTCAGTTTTCTGTAGTTATCAAACCAAGGGCCACATTCATGGCCTATTAACTTCACAAAGAGACTAATGTTGGGTCATAGAATAGAACAACAACCAACATGAGATACTCTCGTGTATCAGTTTACGGGGGGTACTTCATGTATCAGGTAACAGCAGGTACATCCAGGTATCCGATAAGTGTGATACTTGCTTATTTATCAGTCAGCAATCTCCGTAGAAAGCAACCCAATTTGAAATCCAGTAGGCTACTTTTCCAGAAATGGTAATGATAGGAAACCCAATAATTGAGTAAGAGATCACATCTTAAAGAAGCGTGTGGGCTATGTTCAACTTAGAATACAGGGTATCAGTAGATATAGATTGGGGATTGTTGTAGGAGTGGTATCCTGGAACCAAGTCGAGGTTTTAGATTAGGGGAGCAGGGTTAGGAACAACCAGTGCACGGGGAACCATATCTATGGATGGGCCTATGAGAGGCATAAACAGCAAGTTCTAAGTGGCTATGCAATACTTGTATTAGCATAGGCTGTATATGTAACAGTTTCAAGCATGGACACCATGTCCGCATATCGAGTCCAATATGTAGGCAATTAGGAAGAAAGAAGTTAAGGACAGGTTGGTAAATCAAGTAGGTAAGTTTATACCATAACATTGTGAGTGTAGTTTGGTCACTAAATTGAACCCATATAGGTGTGTAGAATCAGACGTCAAACAAAAAAA
Organism: Iris pallida; assembly: GCA_029216955.1. Classification (NCBI taxonomy): domain Eukaryota; kingdom Viridiplantae; phylum Streptophyta; class Magnoliopsida; order Asparagales; family Iridaceae; genus Iris; species Iris pallida. The sequence continues at coordinate 7,156,681 of JANAVB010008400.1, forward strand.
TTAACAAGTACTATAAGTAACCTACCTAAGGGTCAGTATACAATTACAAAATACTAGGATATAAGCTAAGGAGAATAAATTATGAACCTAGAAGCTATACATGAAATGTGCAAATAGTTATCTTCCAATTATATCCATTAATTTAAGTTAATTCATAATATAGGTTTTGGAGCCTTCGACTTAGCACTTGACCCATAACCGAAGCTCAGGACCACAGGCAAGTATACCTTGACCTTCTTTATATCTTTATTTACATGCTTATTCTGCTCATTATCCTGTTTTCTTCTGATTAATTTTCGACTTGTGTTTTTTTCATATCATGTATACTAGTAGTTTACTTCGTTGATATATAGCCCTTGTTCACAGTTAGTCTTGTAGTTCATATTGAACATGTTTCTTCCTTGTACTTGATTGAGTCGTGTCATAGGACGAGTAAGTCATAACTGAATTGCTATATCTTGTTTTGATTCTTGAAGCTAACCTACGAGTCCACAGTAGGGACGAGGGTTAGTAGTTGTCCAACCTGCGAGTCCGCACTAGGGGTGAGGGTGATTCTTGAAGCTAACCTGCGAGTCCACACTAGGAGAAAGGGTTAGTAGTTGTTCAAACCTGCGAGTCCATACTAGGGGTGAGGGTTCGGTTATCCGTTGACATCTTGACATGTGTTCACTTATTTTCTTCCAGCAGTTCATTTATGCATAGTTGTTCATATTCGTGTATCATTATTGCTTAGTCTTTTTTCCTATTTTATCCTGGATTTTCTTCTCGCATGATAAACTGTTAGAAATACATATTTTTATGTATCTTGCTAGTCCTCTGAGGACCTTATGATCTTTTCAGGTTTAGTCGAGGTTGAGCCAGGTGTACACGAGCGGGTTTGAGCCAGCTTCAGACCACGGTTCTACTGCAGTGAAGAAGAATTTAATGTTTAGCCTAGTTTGGACTCAGTTTATTTTATTTTATGTCTTTACTTTATTTTTGTCTATTGGTAGTGGATTTGTATCCACCGGACGTGATTTGGATTCTTGATAACTTGGAATCATTTCAGTTTATATTATTCTCTATTATTCAGTTTCATTGACATTTTATTGCTCTTAGTTGTATCTTTTATTTTCTGTGGATGAGATATAGATTACCATGTGATTCTAGATTTTTGTGACCCGTATATACTAGACATCGTTCTACCGTCGACACTGCAGCGTATGCTGTACTTAGACACAGGCTTGTATACAAAAAGCGGGTGTAGGTCGTGACATTAGCAGCCCTCCCTTTCTTTCCTTACGTGAATCACGAGTTTAAAGAAAGCTTCTTATGTTTTGATAAGATCGTGACGGCCAGAGAATAGAGGATATATATAAGGCTACGGTCGGACCATGAGGAGAAATTAGGGTTAGGTCTCTTAACGAATCTGGGTATTCCGTGTTCAGCCCGAACACACAACCCATACCCATTAACAATAGCTCGGTCCACTAAACAGCTATTGTTGCACTATCTTCCTAATCCTAAATTATGATTGTGGACTGCTTTTATTATATGCTCGTTTGTCTCCCTATGTTAAGATATCGAATGTCCGTCGATCAAAATAAGTTACTGACAACTATATTGATCGACATATTTTATCTTTAAGTAGTACCACTCAACTTTATTTGTCATGTCGGATATAATCCACCTGCAAGATTCACATGAAAATATTTATGAGCTCCTTAAGGGGACGTCATCAACCCGACGTATCGGGACATGGATTTTTTTTATAATCAACAGCCCATCATACATACAATGTTATTACCCAATTCATAGAGTTGTTGACCCATAATGAATCTCACTCTTTTATGAGTCAAAGTAATGCATACTTCATATACATATCTGTTATTATATCCAGAATAAGAGCACAAGCATCCATAATAACAGAGGTATTTGTTCTCTTATATAGTCAGTACAAAGAGAACAACCTCAAGTGGTCCTGTTCAATACACATAAAGTATACTAGTATAAACCTATAGTCAAGATAGACTAATACCAGATTACACTACAACCTTTCCAATGGATTGTCCAAGTCTATCTAGGTTGTGAACTATTTATATATTCTATAGGGAACTGATAATATGATCTTCTGTGTGATACCACACATCATATTATCTACAATATAGAATATTAGACACTTGCATTAACACTTGCAACAAATACAAAATGCAAACATTTGCCTATATGATTCTTATTCAAAATTTAAGGAAATAAAGTTAATACAAAAGTGATGCTTTTAGTATATAACCCTAACAATCTACCACTTATACTCAAAGCATTGCTTTTTAGTATACTGTTAAAAGTCTTCCACTTATACTTAAAGCCATGTTGCTACACATCTGACTCCCATTCCCTCAACATGACTATCAAAAGTCTTAAATGGTAAGCTCTTTGTAAGGGGATCAACTAGGTTGTCGGCTGATGCTATCTTGATCACAACAACTTTTTTTTATGAAATCTCGTATCAGGTGGTACTTGTGCTCAACGTGTTTACCTATCTTATGGGCTCGCGATTCCGTCGAGTTTACAATTGTACCATTATTATCATAATAAAGTGTAATAGCCTTATGCAAACTAGCCACATCCAATTCCAACAGAAAGTTTCTGAGTCAAACCGCTTCTTTGGCTGCCTTAGAGATTGCCACATAATCGACTTCCATAGTGGAATTAGTAATACATTTTTGCTTGATACTCCTCCACACAATGGCTCTACCTCCCAAAGTAAATACATAACCTGAGGTAGATTTTCTGGAATCCCTATCTGACTAAAAATCTGAGTCTGTATATGTTATGAACCGCACCCGGTATAGCGGCACGAGTGCGTGACCGTGTCCAGTCTGCGCCGCAGCATCGACGGTAGAACGCTGTCTAGGTTGCTAACTAACAATCTCACACAATGAAATAATGTACCTGTCATAAATCTCAACTACGAATGGTTGACAAGTATAATGATAATGGTACTCAGTCACAATCTAAGCGCGATAAGATATCAAATGAGTCAAAATAACTACAAAGTCTAAAACAACAACAACAACCAACTACAATAACAAAATTCAAATCTCAAATACAATAATAAAATCTCTATTATCTTTACAAGTCAAAAGCTCTAACAGTGAGTCTAACACAAATCAAATCTAGAACTAAGTCTCTCGGTCACTCCTGAGAATCCGGACCCATGGTAGCTATCCCTTCCTCAGATCCATAGTAAGTGGGACACAGATCCCATGAGCAATCATCTGAAAAATATATCCAGTCAGGATAGAACGAGCACTCTCCTCTAGCAGTTCCAAATAAATGACAAAGACTATAAAACAGTTATAGAAAGTAATACTTATTGAGCATGGAAAGAGTAAGACAAGAAATGAAATAGATCAGCAGTAAACTAAAGTAAAAAAGAGTAAATATAGTGAATTAGAAGAGCATGGCAATGAAGACTGTAAATAAAGATATCCGAACTAATGCAGTAGACTTTCTTCCTATAGAAGTTTGTATATTTTGCGTATCGACCAAAGTTGATGTTGATTATCAAAATCAGGTGTTATCATTAACCAATGGGCCAACAATCTCCCCCATTTTGATAATTAACAAACTTTGAGTCTATACCAAAATATAACAAAAATATATAATTTTGAAATATGTACCTGACTCATTGTTCTGGACTTATTGTTCTGAATCGCACAAAATTTTTGGTACTACTCTTTCTCCCCCTTTGTCATGTACTCAAAATGTTGCTCCCCCGCAATGTGTGAAGCCAACAATAACAAAAAAAATATAGAGTAATGTCCAAAGGATAATAATAAGTACGAACAAGCTATCAACTCAAGTATAGTAACATCAGCAGTAGCAGTAACAAAATGAGTAATAAAATCAACTAAGATAACATAAAAGCAACTACAGCTGAGACTGAGTTTAAAGTGCATAAAAAAATGAAACTAAAATAGTATAAAATACTACATAGTCTAAACAATAAAAAAAGTGTCACTACATGAGATCATCATCAACTAGAATAAGTCCACAAAAATAACTAAGCCAAAGCTGAATCATATCTCAGCATCATTATCGGTGGGATTAGCAGGAGGCTAAGGATCAACATAAGTTGCTGTCGGATCAAAGAGTCCGAATGTGGCATGATCCTTAAGTCTCGGTCCATCGAAGGCGGGATGACGGAGAATAGGAACTGGAGCTGAGGTATGATGTGCCAATGTGTACTGAATGTCCGCCATGCTATTTTTTAAGACATGAGCCTGTAAAATGTGACGGTAATCAGCATCGGGAAAACGAGTCATATAGGTCTCATGCCTCTATCCTTGGAGGGTGACAAATGCATTAAACCTTTGGAAGAACTCATCGAAGTGGATGAGAGCAGCAGGGGCTGGGGCATCGGCTGGAGCTGCAGTTGGATCAGGGACTGGAACAACACTAGGTGGAAGTGGAGGCTGAGGGTACTTCCTAGATCTAGTCATCTAAGAAGGTGATCCATAAACATGACATGTATCTAAGTTGATTCTAAATTTTGGGAAGATCACCGCTTGATGAATAGAATAAACGAGGTTGCGACTTGTCCTCCGACAACTGATCATGTTAGCAATAATGGTCTTTGGAACAAAAAAGGTAACTCCAAAGTGAATGTGATACATGACTGATATCTCTAAGAAGGTAACCTCATCAGTAGATCCCGTCTTAGGTAATAAGGCCGAATAAATAATGCGATGGAGTTCATAAAAATGCTGGTCCAGGTGCTTTGCGAACAAACGAGACCGAGGGATTGGACCCGAATGACACATAGCAGCCTTAAGTGACTCAAGGGTCACATTAGGAGGGAATTAAACTTATTAATCTCGACTAGAGCTTCGTCATTGTAAGGCATATGGAAGTACTCACTCAATTCAGTCTAGTTAAACTCAAGTTCTTTTCCACCAGCACAAGAATAAATATTCTCGTCTGTCTCTTGCATATTGCAATAGAACATCCGAACAACATTATCAAAAATATTACTCAAAATTTCAAAGAAATCTCAGAGACCTAAGTTTTCAAAAGTGGATGCATATTCCGAAAAGATAGTAAAATTTATCGATTGACCGGGGCAAATGTTCTGATATCGAAATTGGGTAAACCAAGAGTCAGAAATTTTTAAATGGAAATTGATTGTTGTCGAAATCTTCGTCGTCGTCGGGATGAGACGGACTAAACACGTTAACGGATTCAACTCCGAAGTGGAGGATGAAGCCGCGGAATCTCTCTTCTTCATTTTGTAAAGTTTAGGAGCCATAGAAATTAAAATTAAAAGAAAAAAGAGAGATATGCCTAAAAAAAGAGTGGAAAGAAGTGGAGAACACCTTCGTAGAGCCACTAGATACAAGAAAATGGACTTTGGAAGCTTGGAAATAGGTTTTCCCAAAAGCCAACAGAAGAAGAAGAAGGGGTCGGCTGGAAGCTGTTGTTTAAATGAAAAAGACCCCACAGAGTTTGGCCCGAACTCGGTCAAAACTCGGTCCGAGTTCGACCACTCTATTTTTAGTTCATGTATGAGTAATGAATTATAAAAAATAGCTTGATAACTTTCAACTCTTTATTTAATTAATGTTCATTACTTTGGGTTAGCTGTAGGAGCCAGAAGCCAGCTTGCAGTAGTCCGAAGACTATTGTACCGTGTCGCTTCAAGCTATTTACACCTGTATGACAGAAGGGCCCTTTCGGCTTATACCCAAAATACCTTCAATTAACAAATCTCAAAATATTAAGTTTTAAGCATTTTTATTAATCATAACACATTATGATTCTGAAAATTCAAGTATGCCTAACTCTCGACGCAGATAATTGAAACGGTCTTTAGCTAGCGGTTTTATGAAAATGTCTGCTAATTGATGATCTGTGTCAATAAATTCTAAGTATATGTCCCAGTGTTGTTGGTGATCACGTAAGAAATGATGACATATTTCTATATGCTTTGTGCATGAGTGACATACTAGGTTCTTAGTCAAGTTGATAGTGCTAGTGTTATTATAGTAAATGGAAATCTTTGGGTAGTACAGATTATAGTCTTCTAGGGTTTGCTTTATCCACAAAATATGAGCACAACAATGTCCTATAGCGATATACTCAGCCTCATATGTTAATAGCACTACAGAGTTTTGTTTCTTGCTAAACCAAGAGACTAAAGCTTTTTCTAGGAAATGACACGTGCCGGTGGTACTTTTACGGTCTACTTTGTATCCAACAAAATCAGCATCTGAGTAACTGATTAGGTCAAAAGATGTGATTTTGGGATACCATAAGCTGACTGTAGAAGTTCCTTTAAGGTATCGGAAGATACACTTAATGGCGCATATGTGTGATTCCTTAGGATTAGCTTGATATCGTGCACAAATACAAATGCTAAACATTATATCAGGACGACTAGCAGTTAAGTAAAGCAAACTATCAATCATACCTTGATACTTATGCTGGTCGACTGGTTTGCCATTTTTATTAATGTCAAGCCGTGTTGATGTAGCCAATGGCATGCCTAGGTTTTATGTTGTTGAAGTCGAGTAAATCCTTCGTGTACTTGGCTTGATTGATGAATGTTCCCCACGAGTGTTGTTTGATCTGAAGTCCTAGGAAGTAGTTTAGCTCTCCCATCATACTCATCTCAAACTCACTCTGCATACACTTAGCAAAATCTTGACAGATTTTTTCGTTAGTAGAACCGAAAATAATATCATCTACATAAATTTGTACAAGTAAAATATTGTCACTTGAAGATTTGATAAACAGAGTTGTATCAACTCTTCCTTTTGAAAAACCATTTTCAAGTAGAAAAGCAATTACGCGTTCATACCAAGCGGCGGTGCTTGTTTGAGTCCATAGAAAGATTTTCTAAGCTTGAAAACGTGATCAAAACTTTGAAAATCTTCACAACTAGGGGACTATTTCAAAAAAACTTCTTCCTTCAAAAATTCGTTTAAAAATGCACTTTTTACGTCCATTTGAAAAAGTTTGAAATCATGAACATGCAAATGCGTAAAACATGCAAATGGTTTCTAGTCTAGCTACATGAGCATGTCTCGTCATAATCAATTCATTCTTCTTGATTATAACCTTGTGCTACGAGACGTACTTTGTTGCTTAGAACTTGTTTATCCTCACTAAGTTTATTTCAGAACACCCATTTTTGTACCAATTATCGATTGACCAATAGGTTTTGGAACAAGTTCCCAAACTGGGTTTCTCTCAAATTGATTAAGTTACTCTTGTATGGCATCAATCCAAAACTCATCATTAAAAGCATCCGCTACTGTCTTAGGTTCTACTTGAGAAATAAATGCTACATTTGCTGCTATATCTCTAATAGAAGAATATGTACTTACGCCTTTGGATACATCACCTATTATGAATGTTTCTGGATGGTCTGCCATGAACTTCATTTTCTTCGGTAGACTTTCTAGATAGCTCTCACTGGTAGCAGTATCTTCAGATGTCTTGGATTTGTTCTGTACATCATCATCATCATTGTCGCTAGATCTGGGACTATTGAGCTCATCAAAAGTAACGTTAATTGATTCTTCAATAATTATAGACCTTTTATTAAAAATCCTATGTCCTTTACTCTTGCCAGCATACCCGAAAAATATTCCTTCGTCTGCCTATGAGTCAAACTTTCCCAAGTTGTCGTTGGTGTTCAGGATAAAACATAAACAACCAAAAACTTTAAAATATAAAATCTTTGGAATCCTTCCAAACCACAATTCATAAGGGATTTTCTTCGAGATAGGTCGAATTAACACCCTATTTTGGAAGATTATGCCTAGTCATTTCGCTTAGAGTACGATTCTTCTGCTCCCCAACACCATTATGCTAGGGAGTTTTAGGACAAGAGAACTCGTGGTAGTATCCACTATCATCATATTTTTTTTTGAATTAGACATTTACGAATTTGCCACCTTGATCACTTCGAATTCAAGTAATCATGAAACCTTTTTCATTTTGTAACATTTTGTAAAATATTTGAAATTCAAAAATGGCATCACTTTTGTTTGATAAAATAAAACCCAAGTATAGGAAGATAAATCATCGACTATAACAAAAGTGTAGAGTTTACCGCCAAGACTAGCGGCTCTACTACGACCAAATAAATCTATATGAATTAACTGCAAGGGTCTAGAAGTACTTACAGCATTGACGGATTTAAATGATGACCTAGTTGCTTTGTTCTTTTCACCGTCAACATATACCATATCTATCTTGAATGTAATTTCTGGGAGTCCTTTTACCAGCTTTTTAGTGCATAGCAATGAGATAGTATCCATATTTGCACGTCCTAGTCTCATATGCCAGACCCAGCTTTCATATGATTAACTACTAGGAACTTTCCTACATTGTTAGTACACTCTAGAAAGAAAACATAAATATTGTCTTTCCTGATTCCTTCATATACGGGATTCCCGATAGACATTTCATAGATAGAACATTTGTCTTTCACAAAGTTGATACCATAACCATTATCTGCCAAATAACTTATGCTCAATATGTTATGTTTCAACTCCATAATTAGACAAATGTCTCTTATTTTCGGGTAAGGAGACATACCAAAAGTATCATTACCAATAATATCACCTCTCAAATTATTGTCGAAGGAAATATATCCTTCTTTCTTCATCGATAGCATAGCGAATAAAGATGCATCACCAGTTATGTGTCGCGAACATCCGCTATCGAGAATCCACTTGCTTCTAGCATGAAAGGGTTGAGGGTCCACCTATAAAATGAGTAAATGAATCCTTTGGTACCCATTTCTTTAAGGGTCTATTTTGATTAGTCTTAGGAATCCAAGCAAGTAAATTAGTGTCAACAAGATTTATAGCTCAACAATATTGTGATATATGCCTGTGTGTACCATAATACGTATATGTGAGTTTTGAAAATGTGTTATTTGTTTCTGTGTTGACATTCTTGTGTCTTTCTTGGAAACTTGTTGTCACGCCCCAGAACCAGAATACTGGAGAGCGGGGGCAGACATAGCCAGCTACGTATACGTTAATACTCTGAAATCACGTATAAGCTGTCAAGACATGGGGGTTACTCTACAAGCCATCAGTCAATCCTATGGTTTAACAATCCTAGGTATCTCAATCACAGACAATTATACAAGAGCAAGGAGTACGATCATCATACATACAATAGTAAGGCGTCCCGAACCATATATACATGAATGATCATGAAGCTAGTACCACAAAGCTGATGACTAGCTAGAGTAATAATCGTACATGATAAGGACTAGCTATAGTCTAGAATACATATATCATGTTTATGCCCGTAGGCTACAATATCAAAGAAAATACCAAAACATGAGCTAAACACGTGCTCGGGGCTAAACGTTACAAGAAAAGAATTTACATATTAGTGGGAGAATGAAAAAGAGCCCACTGAGGCACTCTGGTGCTCCGGCTGGTCACCGTCGAGTAGATGGTATGGTAGATCCTTCGGGCTCTTCTATCAGAACCTGACCATGCAAAACCAGTGGGGTCAGACCCCAAATAGCAAGTACCACAAAGGAGGCCGAACTATGAACTTAAAACCAGCAATCATTAGCAATCAACAAGCAGATAAGTAAGGGAGGATCGAGATTTGTGCAGTACCAATGCACTTATCCCGAACATAGGGAGACAGTAAGTAAATCATCATTTGACATAAAGTAAACTGGAGAACATGTTAAATAAATAGAACTGGGAAGGTGATATACGATGAGATAACCATGGGACTATTCAGATAACCAGGTTACAACCCGTAAACCAAACAAGGACCGGGGTTGTAACCCTTCGTCTGAACGGAACTTGGTTTCTCCCACCATTTATCGGCAAGATAAAATAAGAAATCAGGACATGTAACAATCATGTACAAGATCAAGACAAGACTAGACAGACTGAACTCCATCCAACATTCACGGCCAAGCAATAAGTACGACTTGATACTTTAACTAACTAGGGTTATCACAGGCCTAGTTACTAGCAAGATGCAGCGAGATTCTTCCAAGTCCGGTTACCTGTTTGTTACCACCTGAATGACCCCAGCAAAGAAAAGGAAAAGATAGCATGATATAGTAGACAAACTGTAGTAAGATACATATGTCCTATGGTACCACACTCGACGGCGGGCTGGAAGTGCGCTCATCTCGACGGATAGCAACAAATCCCATGTATATATATATAAGGCCGGGGTCAAAGGGGCAACAGGTAACTGGGAAAGTCTCTCCATGAACTACTTGATCAATCTAGTCATTAACCTAGCCAGATTCAATATGAATCCCTGACCGTGGGAAATCAGGAATTTATGTCCTAGACATGATGCAAGACTTGACGGTAGCTTATACAAGCACATTCAATACAACACCCACGGTGTCAGGATACTAATTAATTCTTGTTAGGAGTGTGCCACGACGGGCTACTATCATTATCATTATTACTTATCAAGAGTGCGCCATGACGGGCCACTATCATTATCATTCTTATTTATCATTTCAAGTTATCATGTCAAGATATCATGTCAAGTTCATTATCAAGAGTGCACCACTACGGGTCACTGTCGTGTCATGTCATTTATCAAGGAAGGGAGAAACTTGCACAATTAAATAATAATATATTTATAATATATATATTCTTGAAGCCAAGGAGTATGTTGGAAGGGGAAGAAATTCTGACCACAATTCAAGCAAATAAAAACATTTAAACAATCAAAGTGGGACCCATGCGGTCCAAAAGTGGGAGAACAATTATGCGGTCATAGAGAGTGGGAGGCCACCCATGCGGCCAGCCAAAGCTTATACGGCCAGAAAATAACTGAAGGGGGGCCATGCGGCCAGCAAGAAATGTTCATGCAATCAGAAAAGACAAAGAGAGTGGGACCCGCAATAAATGCAAGCTTCCACTCAAGCAAAAGAAAAGGGGCACGTGGCCATTCAAGTATTGGGGCCACGTGGCCTAAAATTATATATGTATTCTAGCCAAGTGGGATCCAAAATCAATGCAGCAAGGAAGGAAAATTCACGTGAACCACTCCATTAATGATCCACGTGAAGCAATGATTACATGTATATAATAAGCCATGCAAGTGGAAGGGGCCATGCGGCTCAGGCAAATTGCCACATGAAATTGCCATTCAATAGTGCGTATGCGGCCAAGCAATGGCGCATATGCGGTCAGCAAATATTCAAGGCCATATGCGGCTGGTGTTAGAGAATGTAGCAACCAGTGCATTAAAGAAAAACAATTGCATTTAAAGAAAGAAAAGGATTAAAGGATTCCTTAATGCCTTATGCGGCTAAGCAATTAATTGCTTACATGCGGCTGGCAAAATGGCCAGGCAAACAGGCATATGCGGCTGAGCTATAAACAAGCATGCATGCATTAAATACAATGCATTAAAGATATGCATTAGAATATAGATTATAATGCATTAAATAGATTAGAATATATATACATTGAATATGGACTATAATGGAAAAGTGTATTTATTAGGGATTATAATGCAAAAAGTGCTTTTAAGGAATGCATTCACTTGCTTTCCTGGAGTGTTATGCGGCTAGCTCTTTTAATAATGCATGGAAATGCATTAAGAAGCATTAAGTATGAGCCTTATAAGGCATTTAGTCCTAAGAAAAGGACTTAAATGCATAAGTGTCAAATCTTTAGAAGCCTATGCGGCTCACTATGAAATGTAACCATATGCGGCCAAGTGCCTTGTACAAGTCATGCAAAATACTAACAATTGCATTAAAGCAATACATGCACTACAGCAACTAATGCTTTAACGTATTAAATGCATTCAGGCATTCCATCCGGCCAACTCAATTTCAAGTGCACAACCAACCTAGCATTTATAATACAAGGCCAACCTATAATAGCTATGCGGCTAGGAAGAGCATGCTACATGCGGTCAAACAAGCCAAAGCTTGCATGCGGCAAATGCAAGAAAAAGCCTATGCGGCTAAAGCTTAAAAGCTATAGGCCAGAAGTAATTAAATATAAGCATGCTAAGACAGACTAACAATTTAAGTAAATGGCCATGCGGCCAAAATGATTTGCATGCGGCCCATGCAAAAATAACATCATGCATGTGGCTCTATAATGCAAGCAAACATGCAGCTCAAAAATGCAGATAATGGCTTTCCACAGAGAAGATGTCCATGGAAAATACCATGGCTTCTCCACACCACCAAACTTCAATCCGGAGCCCAAATTTGGACTTCCATAGGTCAATTCGGGGTAGAATGAAATTCTCTATAACATGAAACCATCAACTAGCAAAATATGCAAGTTTGACAGATCAAAACCCAAGAAAACCGAAAATACCACAAAGCTAGATCTACAACAATCCACTCGGTAAAACTGAAAATTTCAAGTTCTAAAGATGCTTAGAATCATGCAAGAAAGAAGTTGGAACAAACAGAAATAAATTTGTTCAAGGTTCGGCAAGGTGTACTTGCCTCTCTCTAATGGCTAGGGTTTGGTGGAAAAAGAAAATGAATGATGGAGAATGAGGAGGGAGAGAGAAAAAGTGGCTTATATAACAAGCTCAAGTGATCTCCACCATTCATTCCTCTCCACTAAATCTAAGCCATACACCTCATCTCATGAGAAACCAAACTAAACCAAACCAAGTCAAAGTGGAACCGAACCAAATAAAACCAAATCCAAGTTAAACCAAGTCATGAAAATCCCACTTAGGAATTTTTTTTAAAATATCACGCAAATCGATGAATACGAAATACGGCTCAAATAAACACGTATCCGTATAAAATACTAATACAGTGAGACGGGTCTCACAACTCTCCACACCTTAGAAAAATTTCGTCCTCAGAATTTTCTGAGGCTAGTCGAGTAAGATAACAAAACAAAGCTCCAGGAAACTTCAACAATCTCAATAAATCAAGCATGGCATATATAAGTAAGGTAAAATAATCAGTAATGTAATTAAATGCGTAAGCGGTAAATAAATGCTCAAGAACAAATACAATCATGATCAAGAAGGGTTGGAGGCATATGGATCAATATGTCTCCTGAGACAGTTGGGTAGAAACTAACGTCCTCGCTGGCCTAAGCTGACTCCCAAAAATAGATAAAAGTTAAGCCTCAAGGTAAGTCAGTACCAATGACTTAGTTCAAGACATGACTCTACCCAGGACGTGTCATCGTAGTTAAAACAGATGCATGAACTTTATCACCTGTCTCAAGATACGAAGATAAAAGAGACTGGCTGATCGGGATGGACTGATATCTCTGCCTGCATGCTGAGACTGATCCTCCATAACTGGCCTGGCTGAAGAATGAAGAGCTGCCCCCGACAAAACACGAACAAGATAATCAGAAGGATCAAGAACAGTGCCCTTGAAAGTTGAAGGACACAAGATCAAATCATGGGAACAGGAATGATCAATGATCAAAACAGATATCAAGTCAAGTATCAGAGGTAGAGAATAATCCGAAGGAGATCAATAAGGATAATCGTGATTGAGATATCTAAACATGGTAACCCCCACAAATCTGAAAATCGAGACCTGCATGGGCCACCACTAAAACCATGTCACGCCCCAGAACCAGAATACTGGAGAGCGGGGGCAGGCATAGCCAGCTACGTAATCCCAAAGTACGTTAATACTCTGAAATCACGTATAAGCTGTCAAGATATGGGGGTTACTCTACAAGCCATCAGTCAATCCTATGGTTTAACAATCCTAGGTATCTCAATCACAGACAATTATACAAGATCAAGGAGTACGATCATCATACATACAATAGTAAGGCATCCCGAACCATATATACATGAATGATCATGAAGCTAGTACCACAAAGCTGATGACTAGCTAGAGTAATAATCGTACATGATAAGGACTAGCTATAGTCTAGAATACACATATCATGTTTATGCCCGTAGGCTATAATATCAAGGAAAATACCAAAACACGAGCTAAACACGTGCTCGGGGCTAAACGTTACAAGAAGAGAATTTACATATCAGTGGAAGAATGAAAAAGAGCCCACTGAGGCACTCTGGTGCTCCGGCTGGTCACCGTCGAGTAGATGGTGCGGTAGATCCTTCGGGCTCTTCTATCAGAACCTGGCCATGCAAAACCAGTGGGGTCAGACCCCAAATAGCAAGTACCACAAAGGAGGCCGAACTATGAACTTAAAACCAGCAATCATTAGCAATCAACAAGCAGATAAGTAAGGGAGGATCGAGATTTGTACAGTACCAATGCACTTATCCCGAACATAGGGAGACAGTAAGTAAATCATCATTTGACATAAAGTAAACTGGAGAACATGTTAAATAAATAGAACTGGGAAAGTGATATACGATGAGATAACCATGGGACTATTCAGATAACCAGGTTACAACCCGTAAACCAAACAAGGACCGAGGTTGTAACCCTTCGTCTGAACGGAACTTGGTTTCTCCCACCATTTATCGGCAAGATAAAATAAGAAATCAGGACATGTAACAATCATGTACAAGATCAAGACAAGACTAGACAGACTGAACTCCATCCAATATTCACGGCCAAGCAATAAGTACGGCTTGATACTTTAACTAACTAGGGTTATCACAGACCTAGTTACTAGCAAGATGCAGCGAGATTCTTTCAAGTCCGGTTACCTATTTGTTACTACCTGAATGACCCCAGCAAAGAAAAGGAAAAGATAGCATGATATAGCAGACACACTGTAGTAAGATACATGTGTCCTAAGGTACCACACTCGACGGCGGGCTGGAAGTGCGCTCATCTCGACGGATAGCAACAAATCCCATGTATATATATATAAGGCCGGGGTCAAAGGGGAAACAGGTAACTGGGAAAGTCTCTCCATGAACTACTTGATCAATCTAGTCATTAACCTAGCCAGATTCAATATGAATCCCTGACCGTGGGAAATCAGGAATTCATGTCCTAGACATGATGCAAGACTTGACGGTAGCTTATACAAGCACATTCAATACAACACCCACGGTGTCAGGATACTAATTAATTCTTGTCAGGAGTGCGCCACGACGGGCCACTATCATTATCATTATTACATATCAAGAGTGTGCCATGACGGGCCACTATCATTATCATTTTTATTTATCATTTCAAGTTATCATGTCAAGATATCATGTCAAGTTCATTGTCAAGAGTGCACCACTACGGGTCACTGTCGTGTCATGTCATTTATCAAGGAAGGATGAAACTTGCACAATTAAATAATAATATATTTATAATATATATATTCTTGAAGCCAAGAAGAAACTCTACAATTTTTATGTTGGGAGTGGGAAGAAATTCTGACCACAATTCAAGCAAATAAAAACATTTAAACAATCAAAGTGGGACCCATGCGGTCCAAAAGTGGAAGAACAATTATACGGTCATAGAGAGTGGGAGGCCACCCATGCGGCCAGCCAAAGCTTATACGGCCAGAAAATAACTGAAGGGGGGCCATGCGGCCAGCAAAAAATGTTCATGCAATCAGAAAAGACAAAGAGAGTAGGACCCGCAATAAATGCAAGCTTCCACTCAAGCAAAAGAAAAGGGGCACGTGGCCATTCAAGTACTGGGGCCACGTGGCCTAAAATTATATATGTATTCTAGCCAAGTGGGATCCAAAATCAATGCAGCAAGGAAGGAAAATTCACGTGAACCACTCCATTAATGATCCACGTGAAGCAATGATTACATGTATATAGTAAGCCATGCAAGTGGAAGGGGCCATGCGGCTCAGGCAAATTGCCACATGAAATTGCCATTCAATAGTGCGTATGCGGCCAAGCAATGGCACATATGCGGTCAGCAAATATTCAAGGCCATATGCGGCTGGTGTTAGAGAATGTAGCAACCAGTGCATTAAGGAAAAACAATTACATTTAAAGAAAGAAAAGGATTAAAGGATTCCTTAATGCCTTATGCGGCTAAGCAATTAATTGCTTACATGCGGCTGGCAAAATGGCCAGGCAAACAGGCATATGCGGCTGAGCTATAAACAAGAATGCATGCATTAAATACAATGCATTGAAGATATGCATTAGAATATAGATTATAATGCATTAAATAGATTAGAATATATATACATTGAATATAGACTATAATGGAAAAGTGTATTTATTAGGGATTATAATGCAAAAAGTGCTTTTAAGGAATGCATTCACTTGCTTTCCTGGAGTGTTATGCGGCTAGCTCTTTTAATAATGCATGGAAATGCATTAAGAAGCATTAAGTATGAGCCTTATAAGGCATTTAGTCCTAAGAAAAGGACTTAAATGCATAAGTGTCAAATCTTTAGAAGCCTATGCGGCTCACTATGAAATGTAACCATATGCGGCCAAGTGCCTTGTACAAGTCATGCAAAATACTAACAATTGCATTAAAGCAATACATGCACTACAGCAACTAATGCTTTAACGTATTAAATGCATTCAGGCATTCCATGCGGCCAACTCAATTTCAAGTGCACAACCAACCTAGCATTTATAATACAAGGCCAACCTATAATAGCTATGCGGCTAGGAAGAGCATGCTACATACGGTCAAACAAGCTAAAGCTTGCTTGTGACAAATGCAAGAAAAAGCCTATGCGGCTAAAGCTAAAAAGCTATAGGCCAGAAGTAATTAAATATAAGCATGCTAAGACAGATTAACAATTTAAGTAAATGGCCATGCGGCCAAAATGATTTGCATGCGGCCCATGCAAAAATAACATCATGCATGTGGCTCTATAATGCAAGCAAACATGCAGCTCAAAAATGCAGATAATGGCTTTCCACAGAGAAGATGTCCATGGAAAATACCATGGCTTCTCCACACCACCAAACTTCAATCCGGAGCCCAAATTTGGACTTCCATAGGTCAATTCGGGGTAGAATGAAATTCTCTACAACATGAAACCATCAACTAGCAAAATATGCAAGTTTGACAGATGAAAACCCAAGAAAACCGAAAATACCACAAAGCTAGATCTACAACAATCCACTCGATAAAACCAAAAATTTCAAGTTCTAAAGATGCTTAGAATCATGCAAGGAAGAAGATGGAACAAACAGAAATAAATTTGTTCAAGGTTCGGCAAGGTGTACTTGCCTCTCTCTAATGGCTAGGGTTTGGTGGAAAAAGAAAATGAATGATGGAGAATGAGGAGGGAGAGAGAAAAAGTGGCTTATATAACAAGCTCAAGTGATCTCCACCATTCATTCCTCTCCACTAAATCTAAGCCATACACCTCATCTCATGAGAAACCAAACTAAACCAAACCAAGTCAAAGTGGAACCGAACCAAATAAAACCAAATCCAAGTTAAACCAAGTCATGAAAATCCCACTTAGGAATTTTTTTTTAAAATATCACGCAAATCGATGAATACGAAATACGGCTCAAATAAGCACGTATCCATATAAAATACTGATACAGTGAGACGGGTCTCACACTTGTAAGTGAAAGCATGATTGTGAGAAACGTGTTGCTTAGTTGCTTTTTTCGGTTTAGTCCTTTGTGATGTATTCTTTGAATTAGACTAACCTTAGACCGTGTAACAGGAATAACCTGTTTGCCTAACTTTATCTCTAACTTCTTAGAGACAGCACAAGCTCCTCATTTTTAGTTGTCATATCTATGAGTCTTTGCTCAGTGACTAAGTGTCTTCTCTTCTCTATGTCATAATGTTCTTGCAATTTGACATAGTCTCTTTCTTTCTTTCTTTTCAATGGTGAGGATAGCCTCATGATATTCTACTTTAAGCTTGGCTATCTCTTCCGTATTATCGATAGTAGACGTCTCTTTAATGTCTTAAATAAGACTAGACATTCTCACTATTTCGGTTGTTTGTACCTTAATCTTCTTGCGAGATTGATTGTACTTTTCTAACACATTTCTGTGTTCATCAAGTAGTTCGCTAAAGACATTTTCTATCTCGTCAAAAGTAAAATCATTGTACAGAGGGATTGAAGATACCTTATCAAAATCCATCAGACAGACATTAGTACTGCTGCTGGGTCTGTCCTCCTTCTCTGACTCACTGGCCTCACTTTCGTGCCAGATGCTTGTATTAGCGTACTTTTGACCTATCGTAGCATTTTTGTTCAATCTTGATTGGTCATATGGACTGCTCTTATTTGACAGTAGACAATCCTTCTTTATGTGCCCTGTTTTCTTATATCCGAAGAAGATTCTCTCTTCTTTGTTGCTTTTGTGGATGTCCTTCTTCTTTCAGTTTGATCTCTCAAACTTTAAGAATTTTCTGAATCTTCTGACCAGTAGGGCATGTTCTTCACCATTAGATGATACTTCATCAGAGTTATTGCACGAGACTCTTCGGGCTTGTGCTTTGAAGGCAAAAGATTTCTCTTTTGGAGTTGCTTCTTCAAACCCTTGCAAGTCCAGCTCATGGGTCATGAGCTTGCCTATTAGTGTCTCCAAATTAATCATGGTGAGGCCATTTCTTTCTATGATCGTAGTGGACTTCGGGTTCCAATTCATTGTTAGAGCCCGTAGAACCTTTCTAATCTTCTCGTGATTACTGTAATCCTTACCAGGAGACTGTAATTGATTAATAATATCGAGGAAACGAGTGAACATTTGTGTAATTAACTCACCAGATTCTATCTTGAAAGGCTCGTACTCCTGTGTTAGTCTACTGATTTTGGATTCCATCACTTGGAAAGTTCCTTCATGAGTTACCTCAAGAAGTCTCCAAATTTAATCAGACGAACTACATGTGGATACGCGATTGAACTCGATTTTGTCAATTGCACAAAATAGTGCATTGATGGCTTGTGCATCTAGACTAGCCTATGTCTTTTTATGTCCGTATATTTATCGTATGGCTTGTCTATAAGTACACCATCAATCACTATTCTAGGCGATTTCTTATAACCGTCTATGTAATGCCCATATTTTAGAATACGTATTTTAATTAGGCTTATATGTATTTCGGACTTGTATTTTATTTTCTCGGATTTTGGCCTGTAATTGAGTTTTGGCTTAACTTGCGGATTTTGGTTTTCTCGTAAATTGGGTTTTTGGACCTGGCGTGGTTTTATTTTATGGAGAAGGAATTGGTTTGGTTTGGTTTAGTATGCATTGGACCACACTTAGCTAAACCTCCACCCTCAACACAACATATCCTCCCTCATTAAAACCCCACCTAACTTTCTCTCTCCTCATAACTTCCATTAATTTCTTCATCTTCTTCTTCCTTCCTCCACACAACACCCAACACCATAGGCAAGTGCACCTTGCCACCACATAAGAACCTTATTTTATTTATCCATTAGCTAGATTAGGCCATGGTGAACAATATTAGAACTTGGCATTTTGTGATTTGGAGCTTCCATTTTTCTAGATCTAAGTTTTAACCATTTTCAGATTTTTTTGGTTTTGATCTATTAAACTTAGATTTTTCCTTGTTTTGAGGCTTCCATGTGGAAGAGAATTCAATTTTACACAAGTTAGAACTTTGAAAATCCAAATTTGGTTTTGTTTTGGCCAAGATATGAAGATTGGAAATTTGGTGTTCTTGGGGGTTTCCTCTCGGCCAGTTGAAGAAGAAGACCTCGGCCAACGCTCTTTAGCGCATGGTCGAACTGCGCTAACTCCTCGGCCAGCGCTTCGTGCTGGGCTGACCTGCGCTGGCACTCCTTAGATCCAGCGCCTTCCTTTCTTTGGCGTACTTGACAGCTGCGCATCTCGCTCCCCAGCGCGGCTTGGCACCAGCGCAACCCAACCCTAGCACAGCTCACCCCTCCGCAGCTTGCCCCAGCACAGTTCGCTTCCAGCGTAACCCAATCCTGCGTAGCTCATATCCTGTGCAGCTTGCTCTCAGCGCAAGCCGACCCTAGCGCAACCCAACCTCAGTGTCACGACCCGCACCCTAGAGTAAGGGCACGAGAAGTGGGTACGTCCAGCCTACGCCGCAGTGTCGGTGGTAGAACGCTGTCCTACGTCAATCATCTAACAATACAAAGGTACCTGTACAGTATATACTCTCCGAATGGAGGTGACATAACAGAATACAATCTCAATCACATCTAGGGTAGAAGAATGAAAGACAGATATATAGATAGATAGATAGTAACTCAAGAGAACAGTATCATAGATGAAATAAGTCCAAGTGTCTAGGATAACATAACATCGAGAATGTCAACCCAATATACAAATAAGTCTAAGGGTCTATACATCTCAAAATACAACTCAGAATGTGAGACAAAAGATAATATAGAAAAGACTGTCTAGCTAAACTAGCAAAGACTACTGGGGCAACATCCTCAGCTGCAGGTGGATCCTGCTGAGGGTCCACAACATAAGTATCATCTAGTCCTGCTCCATAATAGGTAGACACCAGGGCCTCATCCTCATCCTTTGTAATATTTTCAACAGGTCCAGCCAGGACAGGAACGAGCACAATACATCTCACGCAGTGCATAGTATGATAGGAATTATAAAGCATACAATAGAGTAAAATACAGGAACTGCTGAAGGAAGATACATGTAGTGAAAGAGATAGCTGTAAAGGAAATATCTACTGTATATAGAGAACTGTAAGTGGCTAGTGATGTAGAGTACAAGATAGGCATGTGAATGGCTAGAATTTATACATGATTGCACTACTGAGTTTGTACATGATTACACTACTTTGGAATTATTCACATGTCCACTTCTACTCCCCCATTTCCCCAATCAATACACAAGGATCCATTCAGGTTATGTTAAGATTCGTGATAAGCCCATAAATGGGTGATACATGAGTGATTCATAAAGATTCATGAAGGCTCGGTGATCATGAGAGTACATGAGTCACTAGCTGATACAAGGAGATACATGATAATAGAAGCATGAGATACATGATGTAAGTGAAACATACATGACAAAAGTATCTGATGCTTCCGAGAGGGATAACATCTCATGAAAAGATCCATATAGTACCAATCCGTGATAACAATCGTGTCAGCATGAAGTAAAGTAATCTAGAGCAAGAATATAAATCCTGGCAAGTATGAAACGGTCAGAGAATGTACTCGCCTGATAACTGAATGTCTGAGGAGGAATATACTGCCTGAGGAGAGGTGTATGGCTCCTAATCAGAGCAATACAAGTCACAATGTATCCACAATGGTAAAAAAAGAGTATACAATGCATACTACATGATTCTAGGTCAATCTGGTCAAAAGTCAACTCTTGGTCAACTCTAATAGTCAAACTAGGTCACAGGAAGTCATACTAAGTTAAATAAAGTCAAACAAGGTCAAATAAGGTCAAACTAGTCTAATCTAGGTTAAAGTCAACTCTTGGTTAATATTCTAGTCAAACTAGTCAAGTTATCTAGGGTTTAGTCAATCAATGGTCAGACTAGTCAAATACTAGTCAATATGGTCAAGCTAGGTCAATCTAGACTATCTAAGGTACTACACCACAAGGTCAAGGTATAACCAATACCTATATAAGTATACCACATATAAATACATATATATATAATACCAACCTTAATCCTATATTCAAGCTAATCCCATATTCCAATCTCAAGTCATGACTTAACCCATACATATCTTAATCTACATAGGTCTTTCCACAAAACCCAAGTCACAATAATATACTTATATATAGGTCAAACCTAAACCAACTAGTTAATAGCCTAGGGTTTAGTCAAATCTTAGTCAACAAGTCCTTCTATGTTCATCCAAGCCATCTCTAGGTCAATTAGGTCATAGTTGACCTATAGTTGACTTTGGTCACAATTATCTAGTCAACTAGGTCTACTAGTCAAGTTAGGTCAAACATGGCCAGACTAGTTAAACTAGTCATTTTAGGTTAATCCTAGTCAATTCTAGGTTAAATGGGTCAAGTTTGACCTATGGTTGACTTTGGTCAACTCTTAGTCAACAAGGGTCAACTAGTTAGGATTTGGGTCATTAGGTCAATTAGGGTTAGCCCCTAATGCCATAGGCTAGTAACTTAGGCCACAGGCTAATACCATGTAGGTATCTACCTTATATAATATATATATATACACATATATATAACTTACATATATATATATATATATATATATATATATATATATATATATATATATATATATATATATATACAATGTTACTACATAGGCCTATAGCCTATGTAATACTCCTATGCCATATAATATATATATATAAATATATATATATATATAGATACAATATATATCTAAGGTAGAAGAATGAAAGACAGATAGATAGATAGATAGATAGTAACTCAAGAGAACAGTATCATAGATGAAATAAGTCCAAGTGTCTAGGATAACATAACATCCAGAATGTCAACCCAATATACAAATAAGTCTAAGGGTCTATACATCTCAACATCTCAAAATACAACTCAGAATGTGAGCCAAAAGATAATATAGAAAAGACTGTCTAGCTAAACTAGCAAAGACTACTGGGGCAACATCCTCAGCTGCAGGTGGATCCTGCTGAGGGTCCACAACATAAGTATCATCTAGTCCTGCTCCATAATAGGTAGACACCAGGGCCTCATCCTCATCCTTTGTAATATTTTCAACAGGTCCAGTCAGGACAGGAACGAGCACAATACATCTCACGCAGTGCATAGTATGATAGGAAATATAAAGCATACAATAGAGTAAAATACAGGAACTGCTGAAGGAAGATACATGTAGTGAAAGAGATAGCTGTAAAGGAAATATCTACTGTATATAGAGAACTGTAAGTGGCTAGTGATGTAGAGTACAAGATAGGCATGTGAATGGCTAGAATTTATACATGATTGCACTACTGAGTTTGTACATGATTACACTACTTTGGAATTATTCACATGTCCACTTCTACTCCCCCGTTTCCCCAATCAATACACAAGGATCCATTCAGGTTATGTTAAGATTCGTGATAAGCCCATAAATGGGTGATACATGAGTGATTCATGAAGATTTATGAAGGCTCGGTGATCATGAGAGTACATGAGTCACTAGCTGATACAAGAAGATACATGATAATAGAAGCATGAGATACATGATGTAAGTGAAACACACATGACAAAAGTATCTGATGCTTCCGAGAGGGATAACATCTCATGAAAAGATCCATATAGTACCAATCCGTGATAACAATCGTGTCAGCATGAAGTAAAGTAATCTAGAGCAAGAATATAAATCCTGGCAAGTATGAAACGGTCAGAGAATGTACTCGCCTGATAACTGAATGTCTGAGGAGGAATATACTGCCTGAGGAGAGGTGTATGGCTCCTAATCAGAGCAATACAAGTCACAATGTATCCACAATGGTAAAAAAAGAGTATACAATGCATACTACATGATTCTAGGTCAATCTGGTCAAAAGTCAACTCTTGGTCAACTCTAATAGTCAAACTAGGTCACAGGAAGTCATACTAAGTTAAATAAAGTCAAACAAGGTCAAATAAGGTCAAACTAGTCTAATCTAGGTTAAAGTCAACTCTTGGTTAATATTCTAGTCAAACTAGTCAAGTTATCTAGTGTTTAGTCAATCAATGGTCAGACTAGTCAAATACTAGTCAATATGGTCAAGCTAGGTCAATCTAGACTATCTAAGGTACTACACCACAAGGTCAAGGTATAACCAATACCTATATAAGTATACCACATATAAATACATATATATATAATACCAACCTTAATCCTATATTCAAGCTAATCCCATATTCCAATCTCAAGTCATGACTTAACCCATACATATCTTAATCTACATAGGTCTTTCCACAAAACCCAAGTCACAATAATATACTTATATATAGGTCAAACCTAAACCAACTAGTTAATAGCCTAGGGTTTAGTCAAATCTTAGTCAACAAGTCCTTCTATGTTCATCCAAGCCATCTCTAGGTCAATTAGGTCATAGTTGACCTATAGTTGACTTTGGTCACAATTATCTAGTCAACTAGGTCTACTAGTCAAGTTAGGTCAAACATGGCCAGACTAGTTAAACTAGTCATTTTAGGTTAATCCTAGTCAATTCTAGGTTAAATGGGTCAAGTTTGACCTTTGGTTGACTTTGGTCAACTCTTAGTCATCAAGGGTCAACTAGTTAGGATTTGGGTCATTAGGTCAATTAGGGTTAGCCCCTAATGCCATAGGCTAGTAACTTAGGCCATAGGCTAATACCATGTAGGTATCTACCTTATATAATATATATATATATATATATACACACATATATATAACTTACATATATATATATATATATACAATGTTACTACATAGGCCTATAGCCTATGTTATACTCCTATGCCATATAATATATATATATATATAGATACAATATATATAATCTAACACAAATATATATATATATATATATAACATATATATATATATATATTTATATACAACTTATATATAATACATATACATAGAGAGAGAGGAAAGGGAGAGAGAGAGTGAATTAGAGTGAGGGAGAGAAGGAGAACTGGACACAGGAAGAGGGGGGTATGTGTTCTCAAAAAACTGAGAACAGAGGGTTGTTCCAGATTTCTGGAACCCAGAAATCACACACACACACACACCTACATATATACATATATATATATACACACAACTACATATATACATAGATATATACCCTCACATCTCTCATACACACACATATATACATATACATATGTATACAATGTAAATACACACAGAAATACATATATATAGTACACAATTTTAGTTAGAAATTCGTTTTAAAACTCAGAAAAATACCAATTTAAACCCAGAAAACACTGTTCATAATTAAACATAAGGGTAAACCCAAATCCGACCCCTAAACTCAACTAAGACTCGAACCCAAGGGTTGGTAATCGTGTCCCACAGTGTACACGTGTCGTAGGTGTCCCTAGGAGTCCACTACGACACGACATGGCATGTCAAAGTGTCAAAAACCCAAATCGGGTAAGTACAGTGCACTGTGAATTGTACTGTCTCGTGCACGTGTTCACGTGTCTCATGCTCACGACACAGGACACGTGAGGTGTCGTGCTCGTGTCCCTAGGTTCACCTAGGGTCAGGCTAGGTGCCCAGGTTCCTGTACGGTGTCCATGTGTCGTACAGAGTCGACACGAGGCCCGTATCAGAGCCCAATTTCCACGTGTGTGCTGTCAGTACAAATTCGATGCACACACGAATTCGTGTCCGACACAATACTAGAAGCCACAAAACTTGGGGGGCATGTTCGCAGATATTGCCCCCTCGTGTCCACCAAGTGTCACCCCTTCACGTGTCGTGTCGTGTCCTACGTGAGCCCCGAGCAGCAGGGGACTGAACGTGTACGTGGTGCGGTCTCGTGCAGCTAGGACAGAGCCTCGTGGATACGACACACGCATGGATACGTGTCGTACTTGTGTCAGGGTGTAGCCTAGGTCTAGAGCTAAGGTTTAGGCTTGACACTTTGTATCTACGTCGTGTCTAGATACGACACGAAGGCCGTGTCAGTGCGTGTTTAACACTGTGTGCAGTGTAGCGTGCGGTCAGTACGTGTCGGATTTCTCGTCCGACACGACACTAGAGTGTCTCAAATTCGAGAGAGGGCTTGTCAGAGGGTGCCCCCACCTCTGTGCCATGTGGTATGTTTCCACGTGTCCAATTCATGGAGAAAACAGTATCGGGTAGCAGGGGAACAAAGTGTGCACAGTGCTGTATCCTGGCAGTGGGTTCGTGTCGATTTTCGACACGAAAACGACACCATGTCGTGTTCAGTCAAGTAGGTATAAATTATACTAGTCTAGGGCTATAAAAAAATGTAATTAGTTCTACATTATAATAAAGTTTAATCCTTTGTGGCATTTTATCAAACAAGGGTTAATAGTCTAGGATACGTGTCCGATACGGACACCAAACCAACCCTAAATTTTACCAAACTTGACCTACAGTTAGGGTATACCTATATGCATGCATTTATGAAGAAAAATTACAATATTAGCAAGGTTTGAGGGCATTTACCTATTGATGCAAAAATCAATGGAAAGCCTAGAATAGGGGGTGTCCTTCCACTTGGTGATACCCAAAGCCTTGTGAAATTTGGTTGCTAGCCTCCCTCAGTTTCCTCAGTGTAGTAGGGTCCCAATGTAAGAAAGTAGAGGTGATTTGGATCAAATTTGAGGAAGTTATCAAGGTTTGATGAAAAAGGAATTTTTGTAGGTTTTAATTCATGTGAAAATGATCATGAATAAAGTGTGATGGGGTTATATAGGAAGGGGTAGTGGTGTGGCCTGCCATGGGGTAGGGGAGGGTGTCATTGGGTTGCTTCCAAGTGAAGGGAAGGACTTTCTTGGCAAAGGTTAGATCTTTGGAGTGTTTTGTGGAAAATATCTAATAAAGTAAATATCAAGATATTTTCCCTACTTTAACCAATGTAAAAATCTATCCCCTTAGCATTCTAGGTTAGTAACTAATCACTAGATTAGGCTAAACTTGGTTAGGGGCTCTCATGACACTTAACAATAATTAAATAATAATAAAACACATAAATGCAAATAATTCCAAATAAATCCTAGAAAATTACCAAAATACCCTTTAGGCTAAAAAGTGCTAAAATGGTATCCTAATCACTTGGTTAGGCTTACATGGTCATGGTAGTCTCTAGGTTATGAAATTTCTAGGGTTTACACTAGGGTTATACTAGTAAAGTCACAAAGTCATAAGTCATGACTTAGAGATAGTTTTAATTACACTAATAATCACCAAAAATCATATCATGACTAAAATACCATTAATAAATAATAAAAATAATAATTTTTCAAAAATACCCTAATTTTAGAAAACTGGGTGTTACACTCAGCGCAGTTCATTCCCCTGCGCAGTTCATTCCCCAGCGCAGTCCATTCCCCCAGCGCAATCTGACCCCCTGCGCAACCCATTTGTCCATGATGGTTTGGTTTTATTTTCTTGGACTTGGCTTCTCTTTCGTGGATTGGAGTTTTGAGATCTTGTTTCACACAACACGACTGTCTTGACCCAACACGACCTGGCACGATTTTCAGTATTTTTGACGAGTACGCTCTTCGTGATTTCTGTGATTTATGATCCTAGTACTTTCTGATCTTCTTATTAGTGACCCGATGGGGTACGCTTTTTAACTTGTAACCTGTGATTCATGATTAATCTTGGTACTGATAACTTGATAGTGGCCCGTGGCGGCGCACTCCTGACTTGTAACTTGTAACTTGACTTAACTTGATGCTGTTGCGATGGCTAACTAACTCATATAATCAACTCTGACTCCGTGGGTGTCCATTCTTGTTGCTTCGTGCAATCCACTTGTCTTGTCTTGTCTAGCATCATGTCTAGGACGTGACTCCCTGGTTACCACGGTCAGAGATTCACACGGAATATGGATTAGGCTAATGACTAGATCAAACTATAGTTCATGGAGAATTTCCAGTCACAGGCAATTTTGTTATCTGGGCGCTTTAAATAGACTTGTAGGCTGCCGACGAGTAGGGCACATTTCCAGCACACTGTCATATGTTGCACCCTCTAAGTCACCTAAGGGTATATTGTCTCCTGGACGATGTACCCAACCATACTCTCAACCCGTGGAAGGATAACTGGATAGTCTGCAGGGCTTGGGACTGGAAATTTCTCAATTGCATCTTGTTAGTAATTAGGCTTGTGATAACCCTAGCTAGTTAAGTATTAAGCCGTAGTATTTGCTTGGCCGCTTGTGAATGGATGGTGTCCAGCCTTGTCTAAGTCTCGTCTAGTCCCAGTACCTGGTACTCCTGAACATGATTGTTTTGCTTATCTTTAACAATAAATGGGTAGAGACAAAGTGCTATTCAGGAGAAGGGTTACAACCTCGGTCCTTGTTTGGTTTACGGGTTGTAACCTGGCTTCCGAAATGGTTCCACGTCCCTAGTCGTTTATTGTCCTGTTATACTCTTTATTACTTATACTTTTCTTCTATTTTTTATGTTCTGATATGCTGGCTTTTGTTCTTATTTCGTGGCCTCCATGTGGCAGTGGCTCTTTCTGGGGTTTGACCCAGCTGGTTTTGTGTGGCCAGATTTCGGAGTAGCACCCGAGGATCTACCGAACCTCCAGCCCGATGGTGGCGACTAGAAGGAACCCGGGCTACGAGTGGGTTTTTTTCCATTTTGTTTCGCTCACTACGTTGTAAAATTATTCTTTTGAGGCGTTTAGCCGACGAGCACCTGTTAGCTCGATGCATATTTACTTACTGTCTGCCTATGGGCTGTAAACATGATTAACAAATCCTAGAGTTGATCATGTATGACTTAACTCTTGCTAGTCCTCGTATTTTGTACGACTAGCTTCATGATCAGCTGAATATATAATATTTGGGACGCCTTTTATTGTATATTTGGTGGTCTAATATCTTGTAACTATATTACTTGCTTGAGATTGAGACAATAGGCTTGACCTTAAGAGACCGTTGGCTTGTAGTAAACCCTCATATCTAGACAGCCGTGACCGTATAGCGAGGTGAATTCCATTTTAATATACGTAGCTGGCTATATATGCCCCCGCTCTCCAGTATTCTGGTTCTGGGGCGTGACAGTCTATTACTATCGTCCAAAGATCGAAGTCCAGTGATTTGAGAAAGAAACTCATTCGTGTTTTCTAATAGGTATAATTTGTTCCATCAAATTATGGGGGTCTATTTGTGGATTGTCCTTCACCGTTGAATATAGATTTAACGGCTGCTATAGATATTTATACACTCTAGATTGGTTATGTATAAGTATAACCTGCTATGATACCAATTGTAGGACCGTTGAGCACCAATAGAGGGGGTGAATAGAGTGTGTGCATGTGCAGCAGAAATAATCACCACTTAAAAGTTAAGCAGTTATAAACTATGGCAAGTAAATGACAGTAATTAAAATATAGTAAAGTAAGAGATCAGAGAATCAAACTCAGTGACACAACGATGTATAGTGGCCTCCCTCTGAGAGAACTACTCCATTCTCGAGTACTTTTGCTTGATGTTATTCTACTATGTACAAGGTAAATAAGAGCTTGTAGTATCTTACAACACCGTGCTTGATGACGAGCGTACGACCGACTCCACAAAGTAATTTTAAAAACTGGAACATTTTTTGAAAGATGCCTCTGATACAACTCTTCAGTACCAAAACTCTAGATCGTACAGAACTATACTGGCTTTGGCTAAGAGTGGTATATGCGAGATTTAAAAGCTTTAGATCGTTAAAAACACTTAAAGAGATAGAGAAGAGAGAATGAATGGGTGATTTGAAATGGTGAGAATTCTCCTCTATTTATAGTATTTTTGCTAACCGAACTTGTACAAAGTTCAGGCAAAGTTCGGATGCATGAATCTCGCAAACGAACGTTGTAGAAAGATTTGGTGGAAATGAAAATTTGAATTTACCCTAACCGAACTCGGGCCGAGCTCTAGCCGAGTTCGCCCAGAGTTTTGTCTGGGTCAGAATAATATGAATGGGCCAAATTTGCATGGGCTCTGAGCTTTTTGGAATTGTGGACTTTTGGATTTAGATAGGTAGGCTTATTTGGATATGTAGACTGAGAATAACCTAAGCCAGTATCAATCCTGATCAACCTCATAACATATTTCCTAAACTCAATAAAATTGAAAAATATAGAAGAAAATATCAGCCTTTATCTAGATTCTAGTGCGATATTATTCTTGATGACGATGCGATGTCTGAACTTTAAAGTAGTAAAATGTAGATGCAATAGGCATTCTTATTCTTTAAAACCTGTAAACCTGTAAAAGTTTGTATATTTTGTGTATCGACCAAAGTTGATGTTGATTATCAAAATCAGTTGTGATCATTAACCAATGGGCCAACACATGGGACAACCCAGGTGATGCGCATGGATTAGTCCATAGGTTTTCTCAAATATCCGCATGGTTTCGACTGTATAAGAGCGAAGATTCTCTAGGAGTGTAATAATCCTACATGAAGATAGTTTTATCTTGGTGGGGTTAGTTACGAATGTGGCTTGGAGGCTTATTTGAAGGAGAATTACAAAACCAAAATAGCAAAGTAAAGCTAAACTTGATTATTTTTATCAGTAAACTTGGTTGCTATGTATGTACATGTTGTGTCATCTAGTGTGGTTGCTGACTAGTGGGTAGGTACTGTGCATCTAGCCACACGTGCTCTAAAAGGAGCTGTTCACCTAGGGCGAGCCTAGCTGTAATGAAGGTCTCAATGGCAAACATATTGCTAGCAGAAGATCTAGGGATCGGGATCATAGTCTTTGACTTTCAAAAAGTCGCTAATACTCGTGTACGTGTAGCATGTACCAGTTATTTCTGAGGACCTAATCTCTGAAAGTCTGTTGTTTGATACAGACTTGAAGATGGACATTCATGTTGGCAAGATGTTGGTTTCTTGGCCAGGAACATGCTTTACAACGATGTTTAGTATCAAGAGAATGTTCGAACTTCTGCTGATGATGCAGTTTCTTAATTAAGTTGTGACGAATGGACTAGGACATGGGCTATGTAATAGAAGACTCAAGATATCTAGTCTAAACTTTATCTCTAGAATGTTGTGCTAAGAGGGTAGAGGATTATGAATTATGTGCACGGGACAGATTGTCGAGAGGCTGCTCAAACGATTATACTAAACACAGATCTTCAGAAGTTGGTACACTCAGAAATCTTTAACTTTCATCAATTCTCCACAGAAGTCGGATTGAAGTGTATTAATTCCTTTATAGATGATTTTTAGATGTACTCGTAACGGAAGATGGAGCGTTTGAGAAGTTCAACGACTTCAGGGCTGAAGCTAAACGTATAGCCGGTCGATAACACAAGAGACTCAGAAGTGGTTGAGACAGAGAGTATCTTTTTCTTGGATACGCATCATTTTGCATTAAGCATAGAATTTGCTATAAAATGACTGCTCTGTAGTCTTGTTATATACTTAGGATTGATCAAGGCAGAGAGTATTATTTTCTTGGATTCGCATCGTTTTGCTATGAACATAGAATTGGCTATGAAACAATCGCTCCGTAGTATCTCTAATCCAAAGGAGTTTCAGAGAGGAAGATCAGAATGCTGTCAGTGATGATGATATCTACACTACGGATCTTCTAATATGCTTCTAGGGATAAATTACGTGTATGGATACATTTATTATGAATAAAGTACCGTTTGCATGTCTATTCTCATTAACACTGGTTAAAGGTCAGACCTGACTTGAATGTCATTCGAGCGTGGGGGTGTTTGGTGCACATGAAGCTTCCGAATATCAAGATTCAGAAGCCAGGGACGAAGACCAAGAAGACTGTATTTCTAGATAAGTTATTGAAATCTACGCTCGGAGATTCTTTAATATTATATCATTCATATCATTGTGTCTCGCGCGCGACAAGGAATTCTTTGAAGACAAGTGTGCTAGGGACAAGAACATTTTTCTCGCAGATGTTCTGGAGAACATTGTTGATACCGAAGAAGCAAGTAATTCCAAAGAAGGAGTTATCCAGGGGAAGGATGTCGTAGATGAGACAACGCTTGAACCAGTATTCGCTGAGCTGTTAGCAAAGCGGGTGAAAAGGCCGAAAGATTTCAGAGATAACTTTATCATCCATCACGTGGAGGCTGATGAGGTGATGAAGTCTAGACATGCGATCTTCCAGAGGAGAGAGTTAATGATAAGATTGACTCTATAACATTCATTTATAGTTGGGTGTTAGTGAATCTGCCTGAAGGAGCCAAACCATCGAATCTTCTAGACGAAGAAGAAGACGAAGGCCCAAGGAACTATTGATAAAGTTCGTGGCTAGGATGGTAGGCAGAAGGATTTTCTCATAACAGGAGATTAATAAGTTTGACACATATGCTCCAGTATCTAAGGTGTAAACTATCAGGTTGATGATTGCCGGGACTTCTATTCATAAAGCTTATTCTTCATCAGACGAATAGACAATATTCATATATAGGGATATGACAAGAGGGATTCTCATGCAACAGTTAGATGTATTTGTCGTTCATGGTCTTGAAGACAAAGTCAACATGATTTGTAAAATCTATATACATCCTGATGCAAGCTTCCAATCTATGGCACAAAAAGATTGACCTAGTAATAGGTCAAATGGCTACATGATTAGCGGGACTTGTGTGTGATTACACGAAGTTTGCTGATGATAAAAGAGTCATCATTTCTCTCTATGTAGACGACATACTGATGTATCACTAGAACAAAGATGTTTTTTACGTCCAGATTCTGTGTAAAGGACATGGAGATACGGATGTTATCCTGGGGTTTAAAAAATTTGGATGGAAGTTGAGCTTGCTCTGTCACAAGCTCACTACATAGAAAGTTGTTCGCACGCTATGGATATCTGGATCTTCCAAGGATCGATACTCCTTACAGGTTGTGATCAAAACTGAAGCCAAATCCAGTTGGTGTACTTAAGCATCATCTGGAGCTTGATGAAGGCTACAAGTACCACCAGGCCTGACGTAGATTTTGCTATAGGCATGCCAAGTCGGTTCACGAGCAATCCATGTGTTGATCTTTAGAAAGCTGTAAAGAGAGTAATATGATATCTCTTAGGGACTCAGAAGGATGTACTACAGTGATTACCCTATATGGGTAGAAGGATTTAGTGATGCCAGTTGGTGCTCAAAAGGAAAGAAAGAAGAGGTTACATCTTCTACATGGGCAGTGGTGCTATATCGAGGAAGTCGAAGAAGTAGATCCATGGGTAGTGCTACTATATCGTGAAAGTTGAAGAAGCAGACCTTTCTCTCACTATGGAATCTAAGTTCTGTCAGCTACAACGGATGAAGCGAAATTGCTTCGGATATGAAGCAGAATGACTTCGGGAGATCAATAACGATCTTTTTGTGGTTGTTAAGCAAATTTCGGTGATATCGATGTATTACGACAACCATAAACGATCTTTCTTTAGTTGGTGTGTAAATTCAGATGATGCCAATGTATTACGATAACCAGGTGGCTGCATTAGTGTCACGCCCCGCTCCTGCAGGAGCGATCGTCCTTGCTAAGGCGTGATGCTACACGGGCCTAGATTGCGCCCGTACAAGGCTATGTCCGGAAACGGCCGATTTTAGCTAGGCCACAGAGTCGCACAGAGTGTTTCCATTTGCAGCAGAAAATAAATGAACAAAAATTGAAGCGAATTCAAACTCTTTATTGACAATCAAGAAGTTTACAAGCGACGCTAGGCCGAGATTACAAGTCTCTCAAGCTCTCTCTCTCTGAAACATAAAAGGCGTGCCAAGTGGCTTACAAGATGGAATGATTCATGACGATGTTCCGATACATTATGTCCTGTATATGGTGCTTCAGCTTCTTGCAACGCTCCAAGGCCCCAGAGAGAGCTCCGCGCCTTAGCACATTCGAGGGAAGCTCCGCACCCGCTGGCATCTCCTGCATCCTGCAAGCAGACTGTGGGGTTATCAGTACATTGTTATGTACTGGTGGGGAGGCTAGCTCACCCACAATGCTATCATTACCAAACACGTTCTATTTACTTTTGTGCATCGTCTATCATTCATTGTCTTTTTAATCTTGCCTTAGGATCAGTTTCATGCATGTTTTATAACCTATCTCGTGTTGCCAAATTCAATGTGTTGTATGGAAATACAAGTACGACTTACCCATACTTACCGTCCGGCCTTCCCTGTCCAAAGTAAACGAAGTTAGTCAACAATTCATAGGAAATAACTTAACGTGATTCATGTGAACTTTTAAGTCAAGAGCGTGTCCCTGCCTCGGGTCCTAGCACGTCGTAGGCGTATTTTCTAACTCCTTTGCCGAAGTACTCTCGATTACTTGGTGTGTTATATTCAAGCCTGTTCAGAAGACACTTCATTTAGCTAACTTAGACTACTTTGATTTCAATAAAAGGACTTGCACGTGGATTGCCACCAGCAAAGCCCACTTAACTCTATATGCACCGGTCACTGGCATCACAAGCCATTTTGGACCCTTTTTTCCTTGGTATTTCACAACTATTCAGTGCGTACGGGCTGGTACACGTTGATAGTATCTTGAAATACCCTGCACTTACGTCCTTCGGGTGACCAAGCCCACACCCAGGCAACCCGTAAGCCTCCTTTGATTTCCGCCTATGCCGGCCACGATCCTCCCTTTGATCATGCCGCGGAAATCCCTTATATCTCCCACCTCCCGTATACGAGGGGATTGTCCACGACCATTTCGTATTATGTCCTTTTTAACTTAACGGCTGTCTCCGAGCCGTAGGCTAACCCTTAGCCATAATGCGTTATCGACCAGGTTGGCGTCCGTGGAGCGCGGGTAGCGAGCCCCGTTGCACGTGCCCGTCATACCTGTCGCTAACCATTCCTTTCTTTCTTATCTTTTATTCATTCTTTCTTTTCTTTCTTTCACTTGTCCGTTCGTTCATTGATTCATTCACATATTCATTTATTCATTCGTCGATTCATTCATTCACTTATTCGTTCATTCATTCATTCATACATTTTTGTAACTCCTCGTGCGGGAGTCGCCTTGGCGACCCATCGGTCCCATAGTCTTTCAATGTTGCTATACTCTACTTAGAACGACTATGTTGATAGTCTTCCGTTTCATTGTTGTAAACCATTCATTGTTTCATTGTTGAACGCATAAGGGACTTGCACGTAAGCTTGTGCCTTAGCACGAGCGTGGAGCATGGTGCGAGAGTTCTCACATTTCTCATGTTCTTTTCCATATTCTATACAAGCGTACAAGATGGGATTATTCCCTTAACTAGGTGCGTTGAGTCATTTGTTAGCATGTGCGGTGTTATCGCCTAGCGATTCTAGCAATAGTGTCCGTATTGTTATGTGTCTAGGCCAAGCAAAGACGGGTTCATCAGAGCCACCCAACTTAGCGATGTTCGCATCGGCCGAGCGATACTTCGAGCGCGCCTTTGAAAGTCTAAGTCTAGATTCCTCTTGACGGGCCAATGTAAGCCTTGTATCGATTCTTCATTAGGTCGATGCCAACTCTTTGGGTCGACGGCTCGTTCGAGTCGTTGCACTTGCCATTTGAATCGGCGTTCCGCTAGGGCAGAGCGGATCATTACAATTAATGGCATCAGATGATCTCTTCAATGATAAGAAGAGCACTGTGCAACTAGGGCACATGACACTGAATGAGCGCATTAATTGTGGATCATTACAGGGGTTTATTTTCGGAGTCAGGAGAATTTAACTGATCCGTTCACTATGCCTCAAGCGTAGCTAGTCGAAGACTGGCAAGAAAATGGACTTAACGGACCTCTGATATTGTTTTTCTGCAATCCGACCATAAAGTTTTATGCTAATTGGTTCAAAGAAATATCTACCAGGTATCTACTTTTGGTTCAAGGGTGGATCAGGAACAATGGGTAATCCTTTGAGACTTTGAGGGGTTACAGACCCAGAGCCATTGTTGTCTACTATTTGTTCTTGGTATAGAACAAAGTCTTGTGGGAGGATGGCTTGGAAGCCTCGATGAGTTATCGAGCATTTTGAATGTCCGATTTGCTTTACAGGAAACATGGGTAGCACAACACTATAAAGGAGCGTAGTACTCCATGCTAAAGTAGGGTGACACCACTAAGAGGTACCTCGTAAGGGTAAAGCCTTGGCTTCGAGCCATGTCACAGTGGCGTAGTAGTGCACATAGGCAAGTGGCTTAATTCTGTAGAATGAAGTGTGGTAGGTAGCACTACAAAGAGGCTGGTGTAATCCCACTTTCTCGAAATTATTAAATTTTTGTATTTTCTGGTATTTTAGAATTTTAAACATATTTTATTTATAGTTTTCTTGAAACATTAATTTTTTGTTGCATCGTGATGTTTCAATCTAGTAGGATCATTCTGGTGGCTATGGAATTACTAATGATTTAGTAATCCTGTAATCAATTTTCTTATTTTTTTTACTAAAAACATTTTCCTTGATTAATTGGGTGGTTATTTTAAGAGGGAAATTCAAATTTCTTTCCAAATAATTTTCCCTCCACTTCTTTTTCCTTTCTCCAAGTGTCTAACAAATTTCCCAACTTCCTAACAACCTCTAACCAACCCAACAAATTTTTGTAACAACTTTTAGGTGTGATATATAATTAATCAAATGTGGGATATTTAATTACAAACTTCTCCACTTCCTTAACTTCTTTATAAAGTCAGAGAAAGAAAGAGAGAGTTGAGCTCTCATTCCTCTGGTTCACTCTCGGCTGCATATTTTTTTCCTCCACTTAAATTGAGGAGCTGAGCTATCTCGAATCCTCCTATTTCTTGATCTCTTCCTCCTTTCCATTTGAAAAATCCTTAACCCTAATTTCTTCGAAGGATCTAGCCATGGCGAGCTCCCACTACTTCGGCGGCTAGGCGCTCAGTTGTGCTCGTTTTCTCGGCGATCAGGCGGCGATTCCCTTCACCGCGAGCCACCTCCACGAGGACAGCCGTGTGATTCTCTTCGGCGTCAAAGAACTCCAGGCGACGACGAAGCTCCTTCCTTGGCAGCATACGGCTGCAGAAGCGTTCTTCCTCCTTGTGACTGCAACTTTCGACGGCTCTCGATGAACTCATGGCGGCCATGAGCTCGATGATCGTACGAGTGTTGATCTCGACAAACTCTCAGTGATGACGATACGGGAGGGATTGATGATAAATTCTTTGTGAGTCCCATTGATCTTCTTCTTCCCTTCACTACTTCCAATTTAAATTGACCGATCTTTGATCGATCTAAATTTTCAGATCGGACGAATCGATGTTCCTTTTGAATGAACGACAGCAATCATCTTCGAAATCTCGGGAAGCTTCGATCTTCTTCGACAACAACATTAACTCTATTTTGGCACTCAAGAGCTCAGGATCAACTCAAATTCTTGATTCTAGTAAGTATCAGCCCAAATCGAGCTAGTTTTCTTATGATCTGAGTAATTGGGTGTTTGGATCTTGGATTTCTGGATCCAGTGATATGACCTCATCCTTTAAGATTCAAGTATAGTTCTGAAACTTCTTATTTCTTACTGCCTATCAAATGTTCGCTTAAACGTTCAGATCGAGTGTCAGTTCGTGCCCGGAGGAGAGAAGGACTGTTTCGAGCACGATTTGTCGCTGCTTCCATCACTCAGTTGGGAGCTGCACTTCTCAGGTATCATTCTATATTCTTTTGATGTTGGATAACATTGTTGTGTATCTAGAATTAATGGGGACATTGGGTGTTCGTGTTCAGTTTGGGCCGTGTCGAGTATGGAGTATCGTATGTAGGTGGGTTGGAGCTAGAATTTTAGAATGGCGAATACGGGAACTGAGTTTTAGCAGCTCTAAGATATGGAGTGACCTGTAGGTGTTTAGCTCGAACTTTAAGTTTGAATGCTGAGCTCATGGTCGGGACAGAAGTATGGAGGAAGGAGCGAATGAGTGTTTGAATTAGCTGATGGACGTCGTGGGGAGCCACTAGCTTGAGAACAACTCGAACTAGTTGACTGCTAGTGAATCTTGTTCGAACAGCAGGTTCTTGGGGGTGGTGAATGTGGTTGTGGCTTGTGTATATCTCATATATTTTTGAGATAGGTGTGCTGCAGATTGATAAGTTGCTAAGCTTGTATTATTCATTTGAGTTTAGGTATTGGAACTTCTGCTGGGTTTAGTTGTGTCTGCTGCTCACTTTCAAATTCTGGGTTTTAGTTCCATTTTTCTTAATATAACAGTGTGGACTATCTGCCAAAGAAGGTAGTTTATAGTTGCTTGTGGTTTGAGTTCAAAAGAACTCATTGATGGATGATATGGGGCTTGGTCTTTTGAATTAATGTTACAGCAGCTGCAGTAGCAGTGTATAGACTGGGCCAATGCTCAGGCCCAGTAATGCTGAGGGCTAGTTTAATTGGTAGTTGCCAACCTCTACATAATTAGCATAGTCCATAATCAAATTAGTGTCCTCAGCTCAGTACATTGTTAATAATCTTAGTCAATTAATCTACATGTTATATAGTTATCAATTTTACTATTAGCTACATTCTAACTATTATCATTTTACTCAATTCGTGTCTGGTAAGTTAGTGTAAATAATAAATGTTTACTAGTTAATATTATTGTTATAAAATATTATTTGCTAATATTTTAGCTAGTACCTTAATATAATTTTGTAAATACTTTAGATAGCAAGTAAATTCTAAAACATAAAATGATTTACTTGCTAGATATAGTTTAAAGGTATTTTCACTAGTATATAGTTTATAAAAATATTGATAGCTACTACATAATTAGCTAAATTATGGATAGTAGTAATATAGAGTTAATTGGCATTGCTTAGAACCTAACCAACTTATACCAAACACCCAGGTGGTCGTTCAGATTTATGCTTTACTATTCTCGGTCTCTCAGAGAAAGGCAAGTACACCGACTCGATCTTTTTACTCTGTATTTCTGTCTTGCTTTACGTTCTTATATTGACACGTTGTACACATGATTGTTCATTGTTCATTGTTCATTGTTCATAGTTCATCGTTTAATTGTTCACCGTTCATTGTTCAGTGTACTTTACATATACATTGGGGTGGGGAAATACTACAGATATGTGACCAATCCTACTTTAGCTAGGCATTGACTAATAGCTTAGGTCTCATATCGTGTACGTGGGACTCTAAGCCGTACCATCATCGTTCATTATTTACCCAGTCGGTCACATATTCTGATAGTTATTTCAAATGCATGTTACACTGATAGTATAGCTCATTGTTCTGGAATCGGTACCATAGTTTTATCGTTATTCAAGTACTACAGTTTCATGTTCCTATCTTGTACCATAGTTCATATTGTGGTTCTTCTTCATATATTTCAGTTTACATTGTTTAGTGCTTCTTGTCGGGGTTGTACTTTGCTTTTTTTCCTGACTGGATATGTTGAACGTATGCTTGAGGATGATGTCCATCTTTATGGGCCAGAGCCCGAAGCCAGGATAGAGTTGTGCCTCAGGATAGACTTAGAATTTCAGAGTTATAGTTAGATCTTTTCTTAGATTTGT
The DNA here is from genome assembly GCA_029216955.1 of Iris pallida. NCBI lineage: Eukaryota > Viridiplantae > Streptophyta > Magnoliopsida > Asparagales > Iridaceae > Iris > Iris pallida. The sequence goes on from JANAVB010008400.1 coordinate 7,195,656, forward strand.
TTTAGAGATTTTTATCATGTATTGTATTGAGGATTCAGGATTGTATAGTTTTTATTCATGTTACCGGGTTTGTCACCGGATGATATTGTACAAATAACTTGTGGATTGTGGTAATTCTGGAAATATGTATAGTAGCTGTGTTGTTTTATATATCTTGTATATTTGAGTTTTCCTTAGAATTATACATCTTACTTTGTCGTGTCCATCGACGAAGGCCAGGCGTGTCCGACTCGTGTCCGATTATTCGAAAGCGGGACGTAACATATTTTTAGTGGTGGCCCATGCAGGTCTGTCCTAATGTCACTTAGGCTATAAAGTGCTATTGGAGAACTTGTTAGACTAAGAAAAACTCATCACAGCATTGGATTCGTGGGAAATGGTTATAATTATTGAATATAGAGATTGTTTATACTCAATAGTTTCTAGGAGTTTGACTATTTTTCTACGGCTTAGCAATCAACGAGTTTTCTTTCTATTTCAGGATGGTTACCACCAGGAAGACCGCAGATCAGCCCAGAGCTACCGGAGCTTCGGATCAGACCACAGATGATGTACCAGTGGAGCAGCTTCTACCACCACCTCCTTAGTTTCCTCCGCTGCCTCCGACGATGATGTTCAATGGAGCCCAGGTGATGGCCATATTCCAGCAGTTCTTGGAGGCACAGAACCATCACCCTGTGCAGTTTCGTGCTACAGTTATAGATGTCCTCAGGACCCAAGTGCCAGCTCTACCAGCACCGGCAGACCTACAGTGCCAGCAGCACCGAGACCGGGGATAACCAGAGACAACCAGAACCTCTGTCCGATGGATTTCTGGGGCCATGATGGGATAGTATATACTGATGAGTGGTTGGAAAATGCGGAGAGGATGCTGAAGATGGTGAGGATCCCGGATGACTTGAAGGTGGAAGTTGCGAGCATGCAACTTTTTAACCTTGCCAGAGCTTGGTACCGGAAGGAGCCCCCGTTAGCTGATCTCCAGGTTTCTTAGGCATATTTCAAAACTCTGTTCAAGGAGAAGTTTTTCTCCGATGTGGAGCGAAATAAGCTTCGGATGCAGTTCAAGACGTTGCAGCAGGGGACTATGACAGTGGCAGAGTACACATCACAGTTCACTCGACTCAGCAGGTTCACGGAGAACCTAGTCAGAGCACCGGAGGATAGAGCTTAGAGATTCAAAAAGGGCCTCACCAGGGAGCTACGGCATGCAGTGGCGATTAGTCAGGCGATGACGTATACGAGCATCCTCAAGATTGCTCAGGCTGTAGAGAAGAAGGCAGTTCCGAAGCTGAAGAGGGACCGAGGCATTGGCATTAGCAGCTTCCAGACACCGGTGAAGAGGACCCAGACTCAGATTTAGGCAAACACAACAGCATCACCGTCCAGCTAGAGTTCATGCAGATCAGCCACAGAGGCAGCAGTTGGCAGTCACTTGCAACAACTGTCACCGCCCGAGACATCATTACGACAAATGTCGCAAGGGATTGAGGCTTTGCTTGTTCTGTGGATCACCTGCTCACCAGGTCAGAGATTGTCCAAAAGCCACTGAGGGACGAGCACGAGGAGCACCGGGACGCCAGCAAGAGGACTTACCTCTTCATGTCCAGCAGTCGCAGAAAGATCAACCAGAGGGGCGAGTCTACCTTATGACAGTCGAGGAAGTGGAGACCATCCCGATCCCGGACGAGTACTGACGACCCGGGGGCACTTGTGGATCACAACCTTTCTTTGATGTTCCTTTTTGCATTTCTTTGTTGTTTCTTCATTCAAGACTTGTTTTACAGTCTCCCTATATTACTGTTGTTTCATAGTACCTAGTAGCTACTTGTTGACTTTTGATTGTCTCTTAGTATTCAATAAAAAAATTGTTTCTAAAGAACAGATACTATCACTCTATCATCACTTAGAATTGTCATAAACTTCCTTGATATTTTTGGATGAAGTTAAGAAAGTATTTAACAGCCTACTACGACCTGGATTATGGAGGACGTGAGCCCACTGCAGCTAGCTGTGCACTGGCGAGACATGGGCTCTAAGCCAAAGTAATTACGAGTATTCATAGGTTCTCGAATATTGTCGAGATTAAGTCCTAAGATCATAATATCTTCTGATTTTATCGGATAAAATTGATAGAATATAGCAGCAATCTATTATTGTCGGGACCATGGAACCAAAGGTTCACTACAGCCAGTTGTATACTGGCGAGGTAGGAACTGTAGGGAAAGTGACTCCAGATAAGAATGATTATCGGATACTATTGAGACTATTATCCATGGATCGTGACTATCACTTTAAAAAATTATTAAATCGTGCCAAATTTAAATTATGTATTTAATTATTCTTGATCGTGCCTAATCATGCCCCAGAAATTTCGAGGATGAAATTTTTCTGAGGGGGTAGATTTGTAACCCCACTTTCTCGAAATTATTAAAATTTTGTATTTTCTGGTATTTTAGAATTTTAAACATATTTTATTTATGGTTTTCTTGAAACATTAATTTTTTGTTGCATCGTGATGTTTCAATCTAGTAGGATCATTCTGATGGCTATGGAATTACTAATGATTTAGTAATCCTTTAATCAATTTTCTTATTTTTTTACTAAAAACATTTTCATTGATTAATTAGATGGTTATTTTAAGAGGAAAATTCAAATTTCTTTCCAAATAATTTTCCCTCCACTTCTTTTTCCTTTCTCCAAGTGTCTAACAAATTTCCCAACTTCCTAACAACCTCTAACCAACCCAACAAATTTTTGTAACAACTTTTAGGTGTGATATGTAATAAATCAAATGTGGGATATTTAATTACAAATTTCTCCACTTCCTTAACTTCTTTATAAAGTCAGAGAGAGAGAGTTGAGTTCTCATTCCTCTGGTTCACTCTCGGCTGCATATTTTTTCCCTCCACTTAAATTGAGGAGCTGAGCTCTCTCGAATCCTCCTATTTCTTGATCTCTTCCTCCCTTCCATTCGAAAACTCCCTAACCCTAATTTTTCGAAGGATCTAGCCGTGGCGAGCTCCCACTACTTCGACGGCTAGGCGCTCAGTTGTGCTTATTTTTTTGGCGATCAGGCGGCGATTCCCTTCACCACGAGCCATCTCGATGACGACAGCTGTGTGATCCTATCCGACATCAAAGAACTCCAGGCGACGATGAAGCTCCTTTCTTGGCAGCGCACGGCTGCACAAGCCTTCTTCCTTCTTGTGACTGCAACTTTCGGCGGCTCTCGATGAACTCATGGCGGCCATGAGCTCGACGATCGTACGAGTGTTGATCTCGACGAACTCTCAGTGATGACGATGCGGAAAGGATTGATGATAAATTCTTTGTAAGTCCCATTGATCTTTTTCTTCCCTTTACTACTTCCAATTTTAATTGACCGATCTTTAATCGATCTAAATTTTCAGATCGGACGAATCGATGTTCCTTTTGAACGAACGACAACGATCATCTTCGAAATCTCGGTGAGCTTCGATCTTCTTCAACAACAACATCAACTCTGTTTCGGCACTCAAGAGCCCAGGATCAACTCAAATTCTTGATTCTAGTAAGTGTCAGCCAAATCGAGCTAGTTTCCATATGATCTGAGTAATTGGGTATTTGGATCTTGGATTTCTGGATCTAGTGATTTGATTTGATTCTTCAAGGTTCAAGTATAGTTCTGAAACTTCTTATTTCTTACTGCCTATCAACTGTTCACTTAATTGTTCAGATCGAGGGTCAGTTCGTGCCCGGAGGAGAGAAGGACTGTATCGAGTACGATTTGTCGCTGCTTCCATCACTCAGTTGGGAGATGCACTTTTCAGGTATCATTCTCTATTCTTTTGATATTGGATAACATTGTTGTGCATCTAGAATTAATGGGGATATTGGGTGTTCGTGTTCAGTTTGGGCCCTGTCGAGTATGGAGTATCGTATGTAGGTGGGTTGGAGCTAGAATTTTGGAATGGTGAATACGGGAACTGAGTTTTTCAGCTCTAAGATGTGGAGTGACTTGTAGGTGTTTAGCCGGGACTTTAAGTTTGAATGCTGAGCTCACGGTCGGGACAAAAGTATGGAGGAAGGAGCGAATGAGTGTTTGAATTAGCTGATGGACGTCGTGGGGTGCCACTAGCTTGAGAACAACTCAAACTAGTTGGCTGCTAGTGAATCTTGTTCTAACAACAGGTTCTTGCGGTGGTGAATGTGGTTGTGGCTTGTGTATATCTGTTCTATTTTTGAGATAGGTGTGCTGCAGATTGATAAGTTGCTAAGCTTGTATTATTCATTTGAGTTTAGGTGTTGGATCTTCTGCTGGGTTTAGTTGTGTCTGCTCCTAACTTTCAAATTATGGGTTTTAGTTCCATTTTTCTTAATATAACAGTGTGGACTATCTGCTAAAGAAGGTTGTTTATAGCTGCTTGTGGTTTGAGTTCAAACGAACTCATTGATGGATGATATGGGGCTTGGTCTTTTGAATGAATGTTACAGCAGCTGGAGTAGCAGTGTATAGACTGGGCCAGTGCTCAGGCCCAGTAATGCTGAGGGCTAGTTTAATTGGTAGTTGCCAACCTCTACATAATTAGCATAGTCCATAATCAAATTAGTGTCCTCAGCTCAGTACATTGTTAATAATCTTAGTCAATTAATCTACATGTTATATAGTTATCAATTTTGCTATTAGCTACATTCTAGCTATTATCATTTTACTCAATTCGTGTCTGGTAAGTTAGTGTAGATAATAAATGTTTACTAGTTAGTATTATTGTTATAAAATATTATTTGCTAATATTTTAGCTTGTACCTTAATATCAATAATTTTGTAAATAGTTTAGATAGCAAGTAAATTCTAAAACACAAAATGATTTACTTGCTAGATATGGTTTAAAGGTATTTTCACTAGTATATAGTTTATAAAAATATTGATAGCTACTACATAATTTGCTAAATTATGGATAGTAGTAATATAGAGTTAATTGGTATTGCTTAGAACCTAACCAACTTATACCAAACAACCAGGTGGTCGTTCAGATTTATGCTTTACTATTCTCGGTCACTTAGAGCAAGACAAGTACAACGACTCGATCTCTTTACTCTATATTTTTGTCTTGCTTCATGTTCTTATATTGACACATTGTACACACGATTGTTCATTGTTCATTGTTCATAGTTCATCGTTTCATTGTTCACCGTTCATTGTTCATTATACTTTACTTGTACATTGGGGTGGGAAAATACTACAGATATGTGACCAATCCTACTTTAGCTTGGCATTAACTAATAGCTTAGGTCTCATATCGTGTACGTGGGACTCTAAGCCGTACCATCATCGTTTATTGTTTACCCAACCGGTCACATATTATGATAGTTATTTCAAATGCATGTTACACTGATACTATAGCTCATTGTTCTTGATTCTGTACCATAGTTTCATCGTTATTCATGTACTACAGTTTTATGTTCCTGTCTTATACCATAGTTCATATTGTGGTTCTTCTGCATACATTTCAGTTTACATTGTTTAGTGCTTCTTGTCGGGGTTATACTTTGCTCTTTTCCTGACAGGATATGTTACAGGTATGCTTGAGGATGATGTTTCATCTTTATGGGTCAGAGCCCGAAGCCAGGATAGAGTTGTGCCTCAAGATAGAATTAGAATTTTAGAGTTATAGTTAGATCTTTTCTTAGATTTGTTTTAGAGATTTTTATCATGTATTGTATTGAGGATTCAGGATTGTATAATTTTTATTCATGTTACCGTATTTGTCTCCGGATGATATTGTACAAATAACTTGTAGATTGTGGTGATTCTGGGAACGTGTATAGTAGCTGTGTTGTTTTATATATCTTATATCTTAGAGTTTTTCTTAGAGTTGTACAGCTTACTTCGTCGTGTCCATCGACGAAGGCTGGGCGTGTCCGATTCGTGTCCGATTATTCGGGAGCAGGTCGTGACATGTTTTTAGTGGTGGCCCATGCAGGTCTGTCCTAATATCACTTAGGCTATAAAGTGCTATTGGGGAACCTGTTAGACTAAGGAAAACTCATCACAGCATATGATTCATGGGAAATAGTTATAGTTATTGAATATAGAGATTGTTTATACTCAATATTTTCTAGGAGGTTGACTATTTTTCTAGGACTTAGCAATCAACGAGTTTTCTTTCTATTTCAGGATAATTACCACCAGGAAGACCTTAGATCAGCCCGGAGCTATAGGAGCTTCGGATCACACCGCAGATGATATACCAGTGGAGTAGCTTCCCCCACCACCTCTTCAGTTTCCTCCGCTGCCTCCGACGATGATGTTCGATGGCGCCCAGGTGATGGCCATGTTCCAGCAGTTCCTTGAGGCACATAACCATCAGGCTGTGCAGTTCCGCGCTATGGTTATGGATGCCCTCAGGACCCAAGAGCCGGCTCTACCAGCACCGGTAGCACCTACAATGCCAGCAACAACGAGACCAGGGACAGCCAGAGACTACCAGAACCTCTGTCCGATGGATTTCTGGGGCCATAAGGGGATAGTATATGCTGATGAGTGGTTGGAAGATGCAGAGAGGACGATGAAGATGGCGAGGATCCCGGATGGCTTGAAGGTAGAAGTTGCGAGCATGCGACTTTTTGACCTTGCCAGAGCTTGGTACCGTGAGGAGCCCCAGTTAGATGATCCCCAAGTTTCTTGGGCAGATTTCAAAACTCTGTTCAAGGAGAAGTTTTTCCCCGATGTGGAGCGAGATGAGCTTCAGATGCAGTTCGAGGCGTTACAGCAGGGGACTATGACAGTGGCGGAGTACACATCAGAGTTCACTCGACTCAGCGGGTTCACGGAGAACCTAGTTAGAGCACCGGAGGATAGAGCTTAGAGATTCAAGAAGGGCCTCACCAAGGAGCTATGGCATACAGTAGCGATTAGTCAGGTGACGATATTTGCGAGCATCCTCAAGATTGCTCAGGCTGTGGAGAAGGAAGCAGATTCGAAGCTGAACAGGGACCAGGACATTGGCATTAGCAGCTTCCAGACACCGGCAAAGAGGACCCAGACTCAGATTCAGGTGAGGCTACAGCAGCCAGCACAGCAGCATCACCGTCCAGCCAGAGTTCATACAGATCAGCCACAGAGGCAACAGTTGGCAGTCACATGCAACTACTGTCACCGCCCTGGACATCATTACGATGAATGCTGCCAGAGATTGAGGCTTTGCTTGTTCTGTGGATCACCTGCTCACCAGGTCAGAGATTGTCCAGAATCCACTGAGGGACGAGCACGAGGAGCACCGGGACCCCAGCAGAAGGACTTACCTCTTCATGTCCAGCAGCTGCAGGGAGATCAGCCAGTGGGGCGAGTCTACCTTATGACAGCCTAGGAAGTGGAGACCATCCCGATCCCGGACGAGTACTGACGACCAGTGGGCTGGATCACTACCTTTCTTTGATGTTCCTTTTTGCATTTCTTTGTTGTTTCTTCATTCGAGACTTGTTTTACAATCTCCCTATCTTACTGTTGTTTTATAATACCTAGTAGCTACTTGTTGACTTTTGATTGTCTCTTGGTATTCAATAAAAAAATTATTTCTAAAGAACAGATACTATCACTCTATCATCACTTAGAATTGTCATAAACTTCCTTAAAATTTTTGGATGAAGTTAAGAAAATATTTGACAACCTACTACGACCTGGATTATGGAGGACTTGAGCCAACTGCAGCTAGTTGCGCACTGGCGAGGCATGGGCTCTAAGCAAAAGTAATTACGGGTATTCATAGGTTCTCGGATATTGTCGAGATTAAGTCCTAAGAGCAAAATATCTTCTGATTTTATCGGATAAAGTTGATAGAATATTGCAGCTATCTATTATTGTCGGGACCATGGAACCAAAGGTTCATTGCAGCCAGATGCATACTGGCAAGGTAGGAACTGTAGGGAAAGTGACTCCAGATAAGAATAATTATCAGATACTATTGAGACTATTATCCATGGATCGTGACTATCACTTTGAACAATTTTTAGATCGTGCTAAATTTAAATTTTGTATTTAATTATTCTTGGTCGTGCCTAATCATGCCCCAGAAATTTCGAAGACGAAATTTTTCTAAGGGGGTAGATTTGTAACCCCACTTTCTCAAATTTATTAAATTTTTGTATTTTCTGGTATTTTAGAATTTTAAACATATTTTATTTATGGTTTTCTTGAAACATTAATTTTCTGTTGCATCGTGATGTTTCAATCTAGTAGGATCATTCTGGTGGCTATGGAATTACTAATGATTTAGTAATCCTTTAATCAATTTTCTTATTTTTTTTACTAAAAACATTTTCCTTGATTAATTAGATGGTTATTTTAAGAGGGAAAATCAAATTTCTTTCCAAATAATTTTCCCTCTACTTCTTTTTCCTTTCTCCAAGTGTCTAACAAATTTTCCAACTTCCTAACAACCTCTAACCAACCCAAAGAATTTTTATAACAAATTTTAGGTGTGATGTGTAATAAATCAAATGTGGGATATATAATTACAAATTTCTCTACTTCCTTAACTTCTTTATAAAGTCAGGGAGAGAGAGAGAGAGTTGAGCTCTCATTCCTCTGGTTCACTCTCGGCTGCATATTTTTCCCTCCACTTAAATTGAGGAGCTGAGATCTCTTGAATCCTCCTATTTCTTGATCTCTTCCTCCTTTCCATTTGAAAACTCGCTAACCGTAATTTCTTCGAAGGATCTAGCCATGGCGAGCTCCCACTACTTCGGCGGCTAGGCGCTCAGTTGTGCTCGTTTTCTCGACGATCAGGCGGCGATTCCCTTTACCGCGAGCCAACTACACGACGATAGCCGTGTGATCCTCTCCGGCGTCAAAGAACTCCAGGCGATGACGAAGCTCCTTACTCGGCAGCGCACAGCTGCACAAGCCTTCTTCCTCCTTGCGACTGCAACTTTCGGCGGCTCTCGATGAACTCATGGCGGCCATGAGCTCGACGATCATATGAGTGTTGATCTCGACGATCTCTCAGTGATAACGATACGGGAGGGATTGATGATAAATTCTTTGTGAGTCCCATTGATCTTCTTCTTTCCTTCACTACTTCCAATTTCAATTGACCGATCTTTGATCGATCTAAATTTTCAGATCGGACGAATCGATGTTCCTTTTGAACAAACGACAGCGATCATCTTCGAAATCTCGGTGAGCTTTGATCTTCTTCGACAACAACATCAACTCTGTTTCGGCACTCAAGAGCTCAGGATCAACTCAAATTCTTGATTCTAGTAAGTGTCAGCCCAAATCGAGCTAGTTTCCTTATGATCTGAGTAATTAGGTGTTTGGATCTTGGATTTCTGGATCCAGTGATTTGATCTGGTCCTTCAAGATTCAAGTATAGTTCCAAAACTTCTTGTTTCTTACTGACTATCAACTGTTTGCTTAAATGTTCAGATCGAGTGTCAGTCCGTGCCCGGAGGAGAGAAGGACTGTATCGAGTATGATTTATCGCTGCCTCCACCACTCAGTGGGGAGCTGCACTTCTCAGGTATCATTCTATATTCTTTTGATGATGGATAACATTGTTGTGTATCTAGAATTAATGGAGATATTGGATGTTCGTGTTCAGTTTGGGCCTTGTCGAGTATGGAGTATCGTATGTAGGCGGGTTGGACTTAGAATTTTGGAATGACGAATACGGGAACTGAGTTTTTGCAGCTCTAAGATGTGGAGTGACCGATAGGTGTTTAGTCGGGACTTTATGTTTGAATGCTGAGCTCACGGTCGAGACAAAAGTTTGGAGGAAGAAGCGAATGAGTGTTTGAATTAGCTGATGGACATCGTGGGGAGCCACCAGCTTGAGAACAATTCGAACTAGTTGGCTGCTAGTGAATCATGTTCGAACAGCAGGTTCTCGGGGTGGTGATTGTGGTTGTGGCTTGTGTATATCTCTTCTATTTTTGAGATAGGTGTGCTGCAGATTGATAAGTTGCTAAGCTTGTATTATTCATTTGAGTTTAGTTGTTGGAACTTCTGCTGGGTTTAGTTGTGTTTGCTGCTCACTTTCTAATTCTGAGTTTTAGTTCCATTTTTCTTAATATAACAGTGTGGACTATCTGCCAAAGAAGGTAGTTTATAGCTGCTTGTGGTTTGAGTTCAAAAGAACTCATTGATGGATGATATGGGGCTTGGTCTTTTGAATGAATGTTACAGCAGCTGCAGTAGCTATGTATAGACTAGGCCAGTGCTTAGGCCCAGTAATGCTGAGGGCTAGTTTAATTGGTAGTTGGCAACCTCTACATAATTAGCATAGTCCATAATCAAATTAGTGTCCTCAGCTCAGCACATTGTTAATAATCTTAGTCAATTAATCTACATGTTATATAGTTATCAATTTTACTATTAGCTACATTCTAGCTATTATCATTTTACTCAATTCGTGTCTGGTATGTTAGTGTAAATAATAAATGTTTATTAGTTAGTATTATTGTTATAAAATATTATTTGCTAATATTTTAGCTAGTACCTTAATATCAATAATTTTGTAAATAGTTTAGATAGCAAGTAAATTCTAAAACATATAACGATTTACTTGCTAGATATGGTTTAAAGGTATTTTCACTAGTATATAGTTTATAAAAATATTGGTAGCTACTACATAATTAGCTAAATTATGGATAGTAGTAATATAGAGTTAATTGGCATTGCTTAGAACCTAACCAACTTATACCAAACACCCAGGTGGTCATTCAGATTTATGCTTTACTATTCTCGGTCTCTCAGAGCAAGGCAAGTACACCGACTCGATCTCTTTACTCTGTATTTCTGTCTTACTTCATGTTCTTATATTGACACATTGTACACACGATTGTTTATTGTTCATAGTTCATCGCTCATTGTTTACCGTTCATTATTCAGTGTACTTTACTTGTACATTAGGGTGGGAAAATACTACAGATATGTGACCAATCCTACTTTAGCTAGGCATTGCCTAATAGCATAGGTCTCACATCG